>PITB01034697.1:0-12906 GCA_004024585.1 Paradoxurus hermaphroditus | reverse complement strand
AGAAAGAAACAGGATACACTCAGAATGCTAATGGTAAAGAAGAATTCAAAATATTTACAGAAAAGGGGCGCCTGGGTGGCTCAGTCGGTCAAACGCCCGACTCTTGATCTTGGCTCAGTTCTTGATCTCAGGGTCATGAGTTCCAGCCCTGCACTGGGCTCCATGCTGGGTGTGGGGCCTACTTGAAAAAAAAAAAAAAAAGAATATATATGTATATATACATATATACATACACCTCACATAGTTATTATTTATTTATTTATTTATTTATTTATTTATTAAAAAGGCAATGAAAACACAAAAAGACATTCTTCCTACCGAGGACCAAAGAAGACTGAGTATCAGAATTCAATCAGAAACTTAGTTACTAGAAGACAGCAGAGTTCGATGCCTCCAAGTTGTGAGAGGAAGAGATGTTGAACTCAGAATTCCACGATCTTCAAATTGATAAGAGCAATTTATAACCAGGTAAATTTCCAACCAGGAGTAAGGGCAAAGGAAAGATATTAGACACGTAAGCGTTTTTTTAACGTTTACTCTCAGTTCTTCCAGTTTTACCGACATAGAATTGCCTTATAAGGCTGAATTAGTCCAAGGTATACAGCATAAGGATGTGGTATATGGCTACGTGGCGAACTGGTTACCACCATAAGTTAACATCGGTCAACTCACATAGTTACAACTTTTTTTCATTAATGAGTACTTTAGAGATTTATTCTCTTGGCAACTTTCGAATACGCAATACGGCGTTGTTAACTGTAGTCAGCGTGCTGTACATTACATCCCCATAAGTTATTTACCTGACAACTACAGGTTTTTATCTTTGCAATGCATCCTACATTTAAAGAAAGAAAGAAAGAGAGAAAGAGAGAAAGAAGGGAAGAAAGAAAGAAAGAAAGAAAGAAAGAAAGAAAGAAAGAAAGAAAGAGACTCAAGATGTTGCAGAAAATTTAAAGGAATACCACCCAAAAAGGAATACCATAGGATAACCTCTTGTACTTTTTTTTCCTTTTACTGCATACATTTATTACTTCCATATCTTTTTCTTTTTTTAAAAACTCTGAATGTAGGAGTTGACACAGGAGCTGAAAGCCAAGGGAATAAACAGATAAATAAGAAAAGGAGATGATTTCTAGAAGTGGCCAGGAAAAGCTAAGGTAAAAATTAGTGTAGACATGTTTAGCGGTCGTGTTCAGAAAAGTTAGCGGGATTGGACCAATATGCCATCAGGAACGACTGAAAGGCAGAAGGTCTTTTCGGGGGTGGAGAGGACGGGGAGAAACAAAACCAGATTTAAGAGGCTAAAAGTGATAGGTGTGAGCAGTGCTGGCAACAAAGTGAGGTCGAGAGGACACAGAACACCTTCTCTTAGCACCCCCTTGCTGAAAGCCCCACGATGGCCTCCCATGGGTCGTGAAATCTAAAATTAACATGACTCCTGCAATCCCCAAGCCCACCTGTGTACAGCGACTCCAGTCCTCAGGCCCAGTAGCTCCATCCTGCTCCCCAAGGCCCCCGGCATGTGACACATCTCAGCTTATAAGACCCCTACTCTGCCCTCGACCCTCTGCTGACAACCCCCCCTCACTCTCTTATCTCAGCCTACAAGGTCTTTCTCCACGACTCTTCCCCGTGGCCCTGGTAGATCGCGTCTCCCCGGGACACACTCGGGCAGCACACTTCTCTCCACCACGGCGCCTGAACACTGTGATCAGAGTTTTTTGTTCACACGTTTAGGGTATCTCATCTCCCCTGAATTTTATTCCTTAGAGGGCAGAGGCAGGTGTATCTCTGTCCCTCTGTCACAGGGCAGCGGTGTCCAGCACGTGCATCCCCTGTGGGATCAATCTCTCCTCCAAGGGGGAGAAGCTGATTCTTTGGGGAGGTTTAAAAAAAAGTGTTATTTCTTCCATGCAGAAAGCACAGGCCTACATATAGTTCAAAAACAGGGATCCCAAATATTTCGTGGTGTTAAAATCTCATGGGGCAGGAAGATAATTTGGAAAAAAAAAAAGAAACTGTCCAAAAAGCCTCCTTAGGTAGATGGTAATGAAAACCAAACATAAATCTGAGAAACTCTGCTGGACCATAGGCCTGCACAAAGCTCACCCTGCAGTATATAAATATTGAGCGCAGAACGTCAAGATAGACAGAAAGCGTCAGTTTCGGTGGGCGCCGGGAGGCAGACTAACGTCGCACCCCTGCTCACGGACCCTGATGGAGCATTCTCGTTCTGCCATCCTCCCCAGACTCGGAGCAGGAAGAAGGACCGACCGAAAGGCGGGGCAGGATCTGTGGGAGAGCGTGGTGTTGCCTTTCTTCTTTCAGATGGTGCTTCTGAAACAGCAAACACTATCTACAGAGCAAAGAAGAACTCAATTCCCCAAACGTGCGCCGACTGCTGCGTCGCCCGGTGCCCAGGGTTATAGTGAAGGTACCTTTCCGGTTTGGATTTGACCTTGACCTCGCTGGATGTCCACAACGCTCTACTTTCCTTTCACAAAATTTCCACACCTACTATTGCTACTTATGAGTCCCACTCGATGGAAGTCTTCATGGGAGCAGGAAGCCCTGCTGATTATACAAGATAAAGCGGACCGAGACAGAGCCCAGCATGTCTGAAACACTCAGTAATTATTAGCCATTACTATTTTTCTAATAGCGGTGGTAGCAATACTGTTAGTGTCGCTATTAGCAGTCCCCTTCCCCATTGTACCGGCTTATAAGGAAGTGCTTCATTAATATCTGGCAAAAATGAAACAAAATTCAAGCCAGGGAATCCCGTTTTTCTCCATTTGGAAACCCTTTCACTTTTTCGAAGCCAGTATCAGACACAAACAAGACACCCCCGCGCCTTCATTTAACATATTTTAAACCGTGGGACGCACCTGGGATGAAGTCTCAGCTGGTTCTCACTTGATCTCAGGTTATACAGGATATGTTTATGACTCTCGAAATTAATGCAAAACTTATTATCTCATTTTTTTTTCCCAATGAGCATATTTCTCCCTGAATCACCGCCTTCCGATTTAGACGCAGCGGCTGATAAAGTCCACACCTGACCCGGCGTAATCGTCGCCACTTACTCACAATGAGGCTGTCACCATACACGCCACCAAGTATTAATGAAAAGGGACTTAGGCCTGTGGCCGACTCAGAGAGTACTCACGATGGAAAATCAATCTCGGAGCCCGCGTCAGAGGGAGGCGGCCCCTCTCGGCGGCGGGCCGTGCTGACTCCACGGCGAGAACGCAGTAGCTTTTACTTATCGGAGATGACAAATGAGCCTCGGATGAAATATGTCTGTCAGGGTTTAGCAGCTCGACCGTGAGCACCCAACTCTGAAATATGATAATGATCAATCAATGTTGAATGCAATCTGGAGTCCCGAAAACAGATTGTCATTTGCAGATTAGAGTCAATGTAGGAAATTCATGGGTGTCGGCTGTCGGGGCATGTACACGACATACATATGTGCTTTCCTTGGAAGCTGTGTGGGAGGGCTTCCGTGAGAAAGATCAGACATCCAGACAGAAGAATGGAGTGCCCCTTGCCCTGTGCCCTCATAAAAAGCACGACTCCCTCAAATGGGGTCTGTTTGCATGTATTCCAGCAGGAAAATCAGAAAGAGCAAACAAATATTCGTGGAACACTCGCTGTGTGTCAAATGCTCCAGCAACCTAATTCTCCACATTCTATCCTTCCAACAGTCTCATGAGGTAGGAATTTCTATCTCCATTTAGCGGATGGGCGAACAACCAAGGCACAGAAGGGTTGAAGACTCTGGCCACAGACGGCAGACGTGGGCCCGTCTCAAAGCTTATGGTTTCAATCACTGCATTATACGAAATCGTTGGGGTATCTCCTAGAACGAAAAGCCATTTTTCCATGGTAATAACCACTCACAAAGTAAAGAACGCGGTGCTACCTGGCTAAATATCTGCATCCCTATCTTCCTATATCTCTATCTATCCCCCCTTATATTTAGCAATATAATCGAAAACAATTTAAATGTGTGTCATCGCTGCAACTTTATGTTTAATATATTGTCACATACCGTCACATGATTGCAAAGCTGGTTTATGATACATTCGGGCCAAGAGTACAGCTTGAAATGAGATGCTTCCTTGGCAACACGGGGATCCAGGTGGGACTCCGCGTGGAAATGCCAGGCGTTCATGGAATGATGCCGACACTCTGTATCTGGTATAACCGTGCTTGGAGGTGACCAGTTGAGGATCATTTATAACACGTAAAAATCCATAGTACCATTGTTCCCACTCTGTTTGGCCCACCTTGGATAGCCTAGTGGGATTAAAAACATACAAATATCTGAACCCCACTCTTAGGAAGGCTGATTTGGTTGATACAATGTGGCATCTGGACATCTCCGTGTTTTTTTAAAGCTTCCCCACATGATTCTAAGCAGCATCCTCAGGTGATGTCTACAGATACGAAACGAAATAAAAGGGACAAAGATGAAATTTAAATAATGGGCAGAATAGGAGAAAATCCTCTTACCTCTCTGGGTATTAGGGCAATGTTCTCGAAATATTAACCATGTACTTTTCCCTAGTATTTCTCTTGTCTCCTTTGTCCTTAATCTCCGGGCACTACTATACTTCTCTCTGCCGATGGAAAGAAGGTGTGTAAAGGCAGAAAGCAAGAATAAAAGGAGCCTCCACTGGATTTTCTCTTTCTAAAAAAACTGGGGAGCAAAATTGGTCCAACTCTCTCTGGTAGAGAAATTTCCCAGGACAGACAGAAGGGTGAAAATTGGAGGTTGATCATTTAAGTGTATATATCTATAGTATAAACATTTGAGTAAAAACATAGTTCCGAGAAAAGAGCTTTGGACTATATTCTTGAAGAATGAAGATTGGCCAACTCCAAAAACATATGAAGTATCCAAGAACAGAGGTATCGTAGGCCTTATTTCTTAGGTTGGGTCCCAGAGAGGCAGATGACTCCAGAGGAAGGTAAGGACAGCATTTGTCTCTAGACAATGGATTTAAACGACTTCCTGTATGTATTTCATACTAACAGCATGGAGTAGAACAGAGAGACTCTATCGCCCAAGAGGTACTGAAATAGCAGAGGCTCCCTGGTTCTGGAAGGAACTGTGGCATTGCCATGGTGACCTGTGTAGATGGGTGATGGACAACTAGATTACTTGGGCGGGGGGGGGGGGGGGGGGGGTGGCAGGGTCTCAGCAGATGCTAAAAACAAGATGTCCATCCCTCCTCCCAAGGCCTTTGCATTTTATAATCCAAATTTTAGACATGATCCCAAAAAGAAGGTCAGGAGTCTACAAATGCTGTATTAAATGTCTGCTACCGGGCCAAAATGATGAATTGAAATAAAAATTAAAACTTTTGGAGACAAAAATTGGTACCCGCCACACATCAACTCCAATAAGCTTGCTGTTCTGCATTCAAGTTCTCGGACTCCTTCTCCACCCCCGGCCAGCGTCGCTGTGCTTCTGCCTACAAACGCCACCCTTGAGTTTCTCTTCTGAAAACTGCCCTTGCCTTCTGAAGCCCCTGTGCCCGCAGGAACACGGGGCCAGGAATGTTTTCTCTTTCCCAGGGCAGCCTTGAGCCAACGACTGACCGAGGCAGGAGTATTAAAGCCCGGCATCCCTGCCTGAGGCTAGCGTGACTCCCGGGTGGGACTCTGGAGCCCCATCCAGGGTCAGGCTGCGTCTGCCCCTCGTGGGATTTAGTCTCTCCTTTGCTATTCTGCTTCTGTCACCTCCTTACCCCTTTCTCCCAGGAGCACATCATCCCGATGACTGTCCCATGGAGCCTCATCTCAGGACCTGCTTCTGAGGAACCTGACCTGAGAGGAAGCCACAGCACGGCCCCGTGAAAACTCTTCTTCTTCAGGATGCGTTTCCTCACGCCACGTTTCCTTCCCACATGCCAGCCTCTTTCTGTGACATGGGCCTTTATTAACCACGCTGATACCCATCATTCTGGTGTCTTTTCTTTTTTTTTTTTTTTAAGTTTATTTAGTTTAAAAAGAAATGTTTAAATGCTTATTTATTTTTGAGAGAGAGAGAGAGAAAGAGAGAGCGCATGAGTGGGGGATGGCAGAGAGAGACGGGGACACAGAATCTGAAGCAGGATCCAGGTTCTGAGCTGTCAGCACAAAGTCTAAAGGAGGGCTTGAACTCACAGACTGCGAGATCATGACCTGAGCCAGAGTCAGCCGCTTAACCAACTGAGCCGTCCAGGTGTGCCTACGTTTCAGACCTCTGCGTGTACAGCGGGCAAAAGAAACTTTGCACACTTCCATTCCAAAGGCACTTCCCGACTTCCCATGAAATCTGCCTCTTGCCAATACATCTTCGCAGTGTTTAGGTCTGACTCATCACGACACCAGTCAGTGGCACAGCCCTTATTTATTTTGAGAAAGGAAGAGAGGGAGACAGCCCTGTGTGCATGAGAGGGGGGAAGGGGCAGAGAGACGGAGAGAATCCCAAGCAGGCTCTGTGCTCAGCAGAGCCCGACATGGAGCTCGAACTCACAAACCATGAGATCATGACCTGAGCTGAAATCAAGAGTCAGACACCTAACCGACCGAGCCACCCAGGCCCCCCTCTTTCCTTTTCAATTCTTGCCTCATCCTTTAGATTCCAGCAACACCAAACTTAGTCCCTGAATGCACAGACTACACATCCCAGCCTCCCCTGTGCAGACTCCTCTGCAGACTACCTCTCCCTCCCTGTCCTCCCGGACTCCTATGTCAACCATAAGACACACCCTTCTCAGAAGACCTGTTGTGAGTTCTAGAAGTCACCAGCCTCAACCAAAAAAAGAAATCCCTCGTTTTCACAAAGATTTAATTGCTCCACCTCTGGCTTTATCTCCACCTTGTTCATACCCCTACTTGATACCAGCACACTTGATTTTAATTTGTTTACTTGCCTTTGCTATTCGATAGGAAACTCTTTGTTGACAAAGACTCTCCTTGCCCCGCATGGTCCTCAGGACACAGCACATAGCCAACAACATTGGAAATGCGGTATTCTTTCTGTCTTCGAGAATGTTTTCCATCATCTCCCAACGTGAACAAATCCCAGCAATTGTCCCTAAGTCCACCCCCTGCTATCAGCATCATTTCCTAAAACGTTCAAACAGATGCAAATTTTTTTCTGTATCCATTTCTTTTCTGTATATATTTAAAATTCTGCAATTCTTATAATCTGTCACACTTTCTCTGCCATTTCCCTCATGCTTTTCCATTCTGCCACCTAACAGTTTTGTAAAATCCAGGTTTGTCCCTCTCTGTTGGGGTCAAGGATCATGCCACATTCATCTTTGCTGCCTTTACCACGCACTTGGTAAGTATGTGTCAAGTGAGTAACGAATGAATGAAAAAGACACAAAAACAAATGTAACTCTTGCTTTCCTGCTATCTCAAAAAAGTTCAAATGCAGACTTAGGACGCAAATTTTCTCATGTCCCCACTAGGGAATAGCACCTCGTAGATGCTCAATAAATAGTTGTTGAATTGAAAGAGTAAGTGTTTTAACTGTCAATTTCCACAGGAGTTAATTCCACACTCCCCAGTTTTACAGGAAGGGGAATGTAAGTTATGGAGAGCTGTCTAGAATTTCAAAAAGCTCCCGTGAAAAACTAAAGATTAGAGATCAGAGCTTTTGATTCATGATCAAGAATTTACTCCGAAAAGTCGCCTGGTCTCTTTAAATTATATATAGTCAGCTTCTCATTACACCTTACAATATTAACCTCGTGAATTATTCATGAACCTTGATTTACTCTCCATCACTGATTCCCAGCTGGTTATCATATTGCCAACATCAAGGCCACTAGTAAAGAGCCTGCATTCAGAAAGAGTAGGAGAGTGTCTGAGTTCTTGTCCTCAAAAAGAACAATATACTTAACCCCTACTCTATGCTAGGCATTGGGTTGGGTGGTTTATTTACACGAGCTTATTTCATCCTCAACAAGCCCTTGGGGAAAGATTCCAATATATGATTAAGGTGTAGGTCCTTAGACAACTAGACTTCATAGGAATAGAACAATGGCCGTTTTGTCCACTTAATCCTTAGCGTCTGCAAAACCAGACTACGAGATAATGCCCAGGACTATGTGCTGAATGAATGAATCTGCCTGAGGCTACAAAGTTCGCATCCTAGGAGCTGGGACAAGGCGGGGTCCTCTCTCCTTCCCATCATGCCGAGCTGCATCTTTTGTAGTTTGCACCTCAGGGCATGGTGATCAGCATTCCCTGGCAGCTTTTGAGAAACACATTTTCTCACTCCCTCCACCTTCAGAACCACTGAATCAGAATCTGCATTTCACAAGAATTCCAGGGGATCTTTGTAGACAGGAAGCTTGACAAGCACTGTTGAAGGACAAGTTTTATGGGAAACGTCTAAGCTCTGTGATAACTCTCATGCTTTATCGACATCTTACTCGTTTGCAACAGAAGCGGAAATCAGGAACCAACTGCTAACAATCAAAAATGTAAATGACCAAAATAGCCAGTTATGGGGCACCTCCCCTGTGCCAGACAGCGTGTCAGGGACCAGAGGCACGAATGTCAGTAAGGACAGTTCCCGCCTTTAAGGAGTTCAGAGGTCAGTCCAGTTCTTAAGCTGGGGTCGATGCGTTTGCTTCCCCCACCACGGGCAACCTGCCCTGTCACATATGCCGCATTTGCACTGTACACGTGTGAGCAAACCCATGTACGTTCTTCATGTGTAAAGGCCCAACCTTATGTCAGACTTACAAGTATAACTAAAATTCATTTCGTTACTATCAAAAATAAAAATAAAAAAAGGACCACTAATGCTAGCATAGAGGAAAATCATTTTAAAATTTTCACTTGAGTTTAATATAATTCCATATATAATATACATACCTAGATAAATATGGCCCTCTACATAGATATGCTTAATATATACACATATTATGCACACATATATAATACATACATCTACACATATATATGAACATTTAACTCTGTGTTCTATTTCTATTTAGCCATTAGTCCTTACAAATAACAACGGAGCAGCAATAACAGCTAATGCTTTTGAGACTCTACCAAGTGATTCTAAGGACTGGGTCAAGTTCATGACAATTAGGAATGACATGACAATTGGAAATTATTCCCATTTTACCAATTAGTCAGCTGAGGCTGGGGAGGTAAGCTAACACACAGCTGGAAGGCGGAAGTACCAGGACTCAAGCAGGGACGTTGTGGCTCCCGCCAGGCCCTTAGCCACCACCCAGCCTGTTAACAAATGGAAATGCACTGAGGGTCTTCACGGGGTTGCCAGTGACGCTGCTGGCCGAACCGGAGAAGGAAGACGCAGTTCGAAGTGATACCAACCTAGTCCCCACAGCGCTACCAGAAGCCTAGCTTAGGTTCTAGAAATGTGTCACTTCATCGTGTCAGACGCATGTGCATAAATCAAAACAGACCGTGCATTTGTGTGTACGCACCACACAACTCTGATCATATACACGTAGAAGTGTACAAACGTGCACGTATACAGACACACACACACGCACGCGTCCACACATTAGTGGTCTTGACTCAGGAACGGGAATCGTTTCAATTCCTCTTTCTGTTTCTTTGGCTAAACTTGTCTGCATATTCCATGGTAACCGGATCACTGGCCCTACAGTGGTTCTTAACCAGATGCATCTAAATTACTGGAGGGGCTTGTTAATAATTCAAAGACCCGAGACCCTCCCTAACCCACTGAAAAAAACTATCTTCAGGGTTGGGCCCATGCAGCTGTAATTTTTAACAAGCTTTGGGAATAGATGTTTTTTAAATGAGCTCTTCAGGAGTTTGTAATGCTCGGCTAAGTTGGGGAACAAATGCTCTCTACTGACCCTTAAAAGTGCCTTTAAATTTCCTGGCCATCTTATTAAGATGCGGCTTCTGGTTCAGCAAACCCGGGCTCAGGCCCGAGAGTCCACATTTCTAACCAGCTGCTTGCTGCAGCTGCCGGTCTAGGCAGTACACTGCGAGCAGCGAGGCTGCGTATTGTTTTAATATTTATTTTTAGTATACGTGGTGGCCCCAATTTTAGCCCTCTGTAGAACTCTGTAAAAACTCTGTAAAACTGTAAAAAACAACACACTTTACCAGTTTGAGGACCAACACCACTCTGGAGGACAGGAGCATCCTGAACTTCTCAGAAGTCAAATGGAGAGATTTTTGCTTTTGGGGCGGGGGGGTTTATGGGAACCAAATGAACACAGGTTATTCACTGCAGACAGGAGGGCCGTTCCGTGTTGTTAATACCAAAGTTCTCTCTGTAGCTTGCCAGCATGGTTACTTGTTAGGACACAAAATGATCATCTAAATGTTAACATGTTGTCATTAAAGAGTGATGACCACTTTCAAAGAACAAGTAATCCCCGACATCCTATAACGAGGTGATGGAAGACGTGATATTTTATTCATCCCAAGGCTTCGTTAAGAAATCTTCTTTAAGGTAGCTGGGACTCTAGCGCCTTATCTGAAGGGCTGTGCCACTGACTGGTGTCGTGATGAGTCAGACCTAAACACTGCGAAGATGTATTGGCAAGAGGCGGATTTCGTGGGAAGTCGGGAAGCGCCTTTGGAATGGAAGTGTGCAAAGTTTCTTTTGCCCGCTGTACACGCAGAGGTCTGAAATCGCGCTGCTGGAGGCATGCAGACATAAGACGCTGCCTGCTCGTTGTGCAGGGGTTAGAGAAGCGGGGTGCAGGAAAAGAAGCTAATTCCCCACCTGCGCAGCCCACGTTTCCATGCCCGCATTCCCAGGGATGTCATAGCAGCAATAATAAGAGTCATAACAGCATAATAATAGAAGTAACAGCAATCATCATCACCATCACCATCACCATCACCATCATCACCATCATCACCATCATCACCATCATCATTATCATCATCACCATCACCATCATCACCATCATCACCATCATCACCATCATCACCATCACCATTATCACCATGCCACGGAGGTTAAAAGTGATAAAAACTCAATTCAAATCAGTTTAAGAAAAAAAAAACAATGTATCAGCTTATAGAATTTTAAAATGCACAAGTGAATTGAGGAGGCTTAATGACTGACGTGGTATTTTGCCTCCTCTCTTCCTACTGTTCTGTTGGTTTTTTTTTTTGTCTTCCTTCTTGGGGTTGGAATTTCTCATAGGCAGAACTTGTCCAACAGAGACTTACAGAAACTTTATATGTTTACTAGCAGTACTCCCAAGGGAATTCTTAACCCTTCCAGCAACATTCCTGGGCCTTGGGTCTCATTGGGGCAATCTTGCACCATAGGTTCGTCCATCCATGAACCAATCAGTTTGGCTGGAGATGGAATGTACCCCGGGGGCCCAATCACAAGACCAATGCCTGACTCTCAGGTGGGAGTTGGGGTAGCAGTTCTAAATCAACTAAATGAAAGAAAGCAAAAGAAAGAACTGTCATCAGAAGAGAAAACACTGACCAGAGCAGACTACGATTTCACTTGATCCTCACAACACTAGGAGATAGAGAGAACTAGAGAGATCGGTACATGATAGATGAGCTATATATACAAAGACAGACATATTCTGTTTTTAAAATGTGAACGATGAAGCATAGAGGGATGTATTAGCAGGATTCCTTTGGTTTTAAGAGATGGAATCTTCATTCAAAACAAGAGGGGAAGAAAAGAAACCCAGAATCACAGAAGAGAAATATGTATTAGTTCACATAATGGAAAAATTGTAAGTTCTGCCTCCTATCACAGCCAAGTCCATAAAGCTGTCTTTCCCCCTTGTGCATGGGCCCTCTCTTCCCTTACAATGTAAAGTTAATGTCAGTAACTCTATGACAGGATTGTCTTTGTGGTGACTCCAGAGATAAGATTCGTGGTTTTTAAAAACACATTAGTTGAGGCGACTGGGTGGCTCAGCTGGTTTAGCGGCCGACTTCGGCTCAGGTCATGATCTCATGGTCTGTGAGTTTGAGCCCCGCGTTGGGCTCTGTGCTGATGGCTCAGAGCCTGAAGCCTGCCTCAGATTGTGTATCTCCCACTCTCTCTGCCCTTCCCCTGCCCATGCTCTGTCTCTATGTCTCTCGAAGATAAATAAACGTTAAAAAAAAAAAAAAAAAGACGTTAGCAATTTTTCCTAGAATGACTAGGATTTGGGCAGTGTAAAATCCATACTTTCTCTTCCCCAGCCACTGTGGACATGGGTTATGCTGACCAGACAGCCTGAGTCACATCATTCTGTCACAAAAAAACACAAGGGTGCGATCGTCAGTTCCATCAGGTGAGCAAGGGGCAGTTATGGAAAAGAAAAATAGCCAAAAACAATTTTTTTAAGTGCCTGATGTCTACTCCAAGAGATGAAGTAATTTATCCAAAGTCGAACCACAAGAAAGGACTTTCCTTCGAGCTAAAATGGAGGAACAGGGACCAGACTGACTGTCCCACAACCAGAAGGACAAAAATAAAATTGATCAAATGTATGAAACAACAGTTTGCAAGACACTGGACTTCAACAACAGAGGACACCGATACCCAAAACATATGGAAAGCCAACGAAGTAATCCCTCAGATTTCCCTGGTTTACGAGAGTGAAGGTTTTCCGGCCATTTAAAGGGAGAGAGCTTGGTGGAGGCCCATGGACGCCCTCAGTGAGGAGCCAGAGAGGCGGCAAGGAGACAAAAGAGGCCAGAGTTCACCAGGCAGAACGCCGGAGAGGAGAGAGACGCACACGGCAAGAATTCCAGAGATCTGCGGAGGGTCCCACGTGTCCACCCACCAGGGTACCAATGCCGGAAACCCCCAAAGGCTGAGGTAAGACCCATCGGGAAGGATTAGATGGACTAGAAATGAGAACTCACACAGGGTCAGACACAGGCCCACTCTATGAG
>PITB01034696.1:0-12914 GCA_004024585.1 Paradoxurus hermaphroditus | reverse complement strand
GACCGATTTCTCAGCCAGAGCCACTGGCTGTCCCTGAGGACAAGGACACCCCAGGGCTGCCGGAAAGGAGTCTGTGGCAGGAAGGGGGACGGGGAGCCCAGGTTGGCATACAAGGCCACAGCCGCCCCAGGCTTTTCTTTTCCCTCCCTCTGCTGGGCTCCATTTCTCACCTCTGACCCTTGCATCACGCAGGGAGGGACTGGTGAGAAAATCATAGATGCCCCCTCCCCTCTTTCCTCCCCGCACCGTATTACACATAATTAAACACGAGAGCACCCGAACAGAGACGCTAAATTGCAGTTTGCAATAAACATCGTGGAGCCAATTTTCCTGATTGACAAGCACCTGCCTCTCTCTCGGGCCCCATCCCAGGGCCCTGACCGAGGCAGAGCCTGGGAGAGACCTCAGCCCCAGCCCGGCTCCCAGCGAGTCCACGCGCAGCCCCTCTCTGGCTGGGCTCCTGTCCGTCCCCAGCATCTGTCCGTCCCCAGCATCTGTCCGCCCCCAGCTGGTAGGCTTCGGCCCCGCTGGGAGGGCAGTGTCTGTGTGTTTGTGTATTATGGGGACTCAGGAACCCCAGACCCCTCCTCGGACCCTGGGCTCTGTGCCAGCACTGTCTCTTCTCGATTGCCCCAGCCCCCTGGAGTGCGGATAACGGCCATCAGTTACACAAACCTGCCCTTTTTTCTCCAAACCGTAGCGTCTTAGCGCCCACCATACCCTCCTTTCTGGCCTTCTTTTTCTTTTTTTTTAAACGTTTATTTTTGAGAGACAGAGCATGAGCAGGGGAGGGGCAGAGAGAGGGGGAAAGACAGACTCTGAAGCAAGCTCCAGGCTCTGAGCCGTCAGCACAGAGCCCGACATGGGGCTTGAACCCACCAACCGCGAGATCATGACCTGAACCGAAGTCAGACGCTCAACCGACTGAGCCGCCCAGGCGCCCCTGGCCTTTCTTCTCTATCCTCAAACCTTCCCGCTTTGGCCCCTGCCGTCTTCCGCCTCTGCTTCTCCTTTGGTTTTGCAAGCACTTAGCGGCTCCTCTGCCGTGTTCCAGGCGCTGTTCTGGCGCCGGGCAACAGAGAGGCACGGGGCACAGGTCCTGCCTCTGAACACCCCGGGGTCCCGCTCATCTTCCTTCTGCCTCGTGGGCCGCTCTCAAGTACGGCCGCGCCTCCCTGGCTCCGGCGCCACCACGCCGGTCTACGCCGCCGGCCTCCCCTGAGCTGCTGCGTAACTAGCCTCCCTGCTCGTCCCCTCCGAGCCCTTCTCCCCGCTGAGCCCCGAGTGATCTTTCTAAAATCAAAACTCATCAGGCTACATCCCTGCTTAAAATGTTCTGAGAGGCCCTCATGGCCTCGGCGAAGCATGTCTGAGCTTCACGGCTTTGACTTGGACCCTGCTCGTTCTGGAGGAAGTGACTCAGTGCTCTTGCTTCGCTTGTGCAGCCCACCTGGGCTACTTGCAGTTCCCGGCGGAGGGTGGGGGGTGGGGGGGGGTGGGGGGGGTCCCTGCGGGGGGCGGTCCCTGCTCCTTCTCACCCACAAGTGGAGCCCTCTCTCTGCCAGGCCCTTTCTCTCCTGCACCCTCCTGGCCAACAGGACCTGGCACCTCTCCTGCCCCTCCACGCTGGACCTGGGAATTCTCTTTCTGGGGACACAACCCAAGCCTATCTCCCCGTTTCCTCTCCGCACAGCTGAGGCAGGCAGGCTGGCTGGGAGAGCAGGGTGGGGGGAAATGAACAAAGAAGCAATAGCACCCGTACTGGT
This sequence comes from Paradoxurus hermaphroditus, assembly GCA_004024585.1. Lineage (NCBI taxonomy): Eukaryota > Metazoa > Chordata > Mammalia > Carnivora > Viverridae > Paradoxurus > Paradoxurus hermaphroditus. The sequence continues at coordinate 11,148 of PITB01034696.1, read as the reverse complement.
CCGGCTCACAGAGTTCAAGGTTCTCTCCTCCCACAGCCAGCTCACCACGGGGCTTGGGGGCGACCCCATGGGGGGTCCGGGGCAGGAGGGAGAGACGGTTTGACATCAGCCCTGCCTCGGTTCCCTGCTTTCAGGTGACCCCCCCGCCCCGGGACTCTGGAGCTACTCTAGCAGAAGAGGGAGGCAGCCGTCCCTCTGAGGGGCCTTCTGTCGTGCTTACAGTGCAGACGGTAACGTGGTGAGTGAGACCGTGAATGCACCAGCGTGGGTCGTGATGGGTGGGATGCTGTGGACACGGCGGCCTCCAAGGCGCCGGGTCCAGAGTGGATAACTCTGGTTTGTTCCCTCCCCAGCCGCCCTCACAAACTGTGAGTGCAAGGTCCCTAGAGCCCTGGGCTCTGCCCGATCCCCCTGGAGCGTGCCCCCCTGGCGGCAGAAATACTAGCAGAGAAAGAAAACAAAGGGAAGAGCAGGGGAAGGAATGGGCCTTGAAGTCTGTGCCAGGCGCCTGGGCCGGCTTGGGGTTGGTTTGATCCTCACGCCGAGCCTGTGAAATTAGATAATGTGACTCTCCCTGAGAAAAACGAGGTTCAGAGAGGTTGAGTAATTTGCTGCCGGTCACCCAGATGGTCAGTGGCAGGGTGGGCGCCGGAAGCTGCGTCTGTGTGACATTCTCTGACGAGGCTGCGGGTCGTCTTAGTAATCCTGGTCCCTCCCATGGCAAGAAGCGGCTTCCCCCAGCCCGCCTTACCGGACCCATCCCTACCGACCCCCTCGCCTTGGGTTGCTTTGTGTCTGAGCCTCCCCTTGACAGCTGTGAGGTGGGGGCCCCGCGCCGGCCCCAGCTGGAGCCCTGGCACTGAGCCCTCAGACATTCTCTGGTTACACCGCGACGAATCTGCTCCCCCGGCCCCAGCTCCACGGGCTTTCGGGCAGGACTGGTCACCTGCAGGCAGCCGGGCCTGGCCGCGGCGGGAGGGAGAGCCAGAGGGCGTCTCCTGTGGGCCGGGCTGGGTGCTGGGTTGAGGCTGGTGGTGTTGGCCTTATCCTCCTGAGGAAGCTCAAAGAGGCCGGGTCGGTCATCCAGAGTCCCACAGCCAGGAATGTCACAGCTGGCATTGGACAAGGTCGACCTCCTACGTCCCTTTTTTCCTTCTGTCAGCAGAGCCTGGTCTCTCTGTGGCCCAGGAGCCTCCCCTCCAGGCAGCGCCTGCACCGGCCCTGGCTCAGGTCCCAAGGACCACCTCCCTCCTCCTGCCTGTAGCTAGGGCCACGCCAGTGACACCTCCAAGCCTCGGTTCTCACCTGTCAACGTAGTGACATCACACCTGGTTTTCCCGTCCTCTGAGCACGTGACATCCCCAGGCAGGACATACACACAGACCTAGCATCCAGTTGGGGGGCTGCAGGCCAGGGACAGTCAGGGGCTGCTTCTTCAAACCAGATCTACCCTCTGCACTGAGGCCCCATGGTGGGGAGAGTGTGCGGAGCTGGGGTCCCACCCAATGTTCAGTAATCCCCACCACGCCACCTCTTAGCCAGACGTCGGCGGTCCTGAACGCCAGCCTTTGCTCAGTGGGCCTCACAGGGCGCTTGCTCGCTCTGCCCGCTGCCCCTCCTTCAGTTCAATAAACATGTCCTGAGCCCCTTGTATGGTGCCAAGCTCTGTGACAGGTGCTGGGGGCTTGCCCCTGGCTCAGGGTTGGGGAGGGAGTCAGAAATGTATACAAACAAGCACCCTCTTTTGTGAATCCTCAAAAGAAGTCTGTCCAAGGCCCAGGACGGGTGTCAAGAAGAGAGTGATTAGCTCTGGGAGTTCATGGCTTCACACGGGAGGGGACTTCTGAGCAGGGTTTGGAAAGCATGATAGGAGTTTTCCAGAAGACCAGGAGAAGCGCGTTGTCGGCAGCGCGAGGAGCGGTGCGGGGACGCGTGTGCGAGACATGGGCCATCCGAGGGAAGTTCCAAGGACTGGACCTGCTGGGAAACGGGATGGAAGGGGAGATGGACGGGGCAGGAATCCGGGGCAGGGGAGGAGGCAGACCCCTCTCAGAGGTTTAGATTTTCTCCGTAAGGAATGTAGCATCTTTTCTCTTGCTACCCCTGCCTGGGGACAGAAACACTGCCTTCTCTGGAGCCGGACTGAGCGGGGCTTCCCTAGAGTCACCTTTTAATGAGCCCCTCGGGGCAGCACTTGGCCCTTCTGCTCACAGAGCTGGCCCCAGGTGGGTCCACCCAGGCACAACAGGTTTTTCTGGGATGCCAGGAGTTCAGAGGAGGCTGGGTGTCTGGGTTTGGCCCCAGCGCCCCAAGGTAGGACAGGCCGGGTGGGGGAGGGGCTGATTATACTGCCCAGGGCCCGCCCGGAGGGTCAGAATCCACCTGGCCGTTTCCCCTGCCCAGGGGTGCCTCCTGCTGGCCAGAGGCAGGTGGCAAGGAGGCAAGGGCCTGAACCGGGGCTCTCTGGACCACTCTCGTCTCTCGGGAAGGCCTGAAGGCCCTCTGGCAGTCTCATGGGTACCCCGCACGTCTAAGTGCCAGACGGAGGCAGGGTTCCCAAGATCCGTTTTAATCTCGTCGCTATACGGAAGCTCAGACTGTGAGAATGCAGGTCCCGATCCACAGGTGATAGGGAGCTTCTGACCGCTCGGGCCGGGGCACCACTGAGGCTGTCGCCCGGGACAGTGAAGGGCAGGGGGCTGCCGGCACAGCCGTCTGCGCTAGGGAAGCAGCACTGGTAGCCCTGTCCCCTGTGGCCTTAGCTTCAAGACTAAGCTCCCGGCCTGCCCTCCAGGGCCCCGCATCAACTCCCTGCCCGGCCGCACGTCCCTTCAGCACAGTCGGATCGCGCGTTCCGGCTTGGCCAGCTCTCCGCGTCTCTCTCTCTCCTCAACGCTTCCTTCCCAGGACTCCTGGGTGGTAGCTGTCCTGTCAGGCTTGGAGATTGTAGAAATCTCTTCCCCTTTGCCCAGGAGTGGACGTATCCCTCTCTCCTCCAGTTCAGCCCCTACAGGAGGCACCTTCCTCTGACCCAGGGAGAGGAGGGAACCCACCCAGAGGCCTGGAACTGAGGTAGCCAGCCAGTGGCTACCCTGGACTCAGCCAGGCCCCTGCCTTGGCCTTCCCTTGGGCTGTAGAGCCAGGAGGGCTGACCCTCTAGCTTACAGCCTGAGGTGGCCCCGGGCTGGCGCTGGGGTTGAGGCTGGCGGGTGTCCCCCGCCGCCTCTTCCCTGAGGTGGGCTCCTGGTCGCTCCCTCTGTCTTGGTCTGGGTCGCCCTTCAGCCCCGCATCTTCCCTGGTGTATCGGCATTAGTGCAAGTAGCCTGTGGCCACAGCATTTGCTAGGTCCTGAACCCAGGTGGCGGTCCCTTTGTGGCCACCTTCTTCAGACGACCTCAGAGGGAGACTGGAGGCTCCGGGTCACGTAGCCCTCCCTCTTGTCTCCCTTGCCCCTGACTTCCGTTCCATCTGTCTCGAGCAGACGTAGCTTATGGAAGGTGCTCAGCACACAGTTGGCGTGTAACACACAGTCACTATTTTTGTTCTTACTATTCAGTAAATGTAAATTGGTGGTGGTGGTGCCGGTGGTGGCGATGTCGGTGCCGATAAAAACGGTGATGACGTTGGTCCCTGGAAGCTGGGCGTCTTTACCTAAACTCCACAGGCCTTGTGACACCTGAGGCCTCGTTGTCATATCACTGTCATCGTACACATGCACTTTGACTTAAATTATCTCATTTGATGCCTCTACCCCTTTGCCTCTGTTGTCAGTTGGGTAAGTGGAGGCTCAGAGAAGTTTAGGAAACCGCTCAGGGTCACACAGCTCGCTGGCGACAGAAACGAGACAGGAACCCAGGCATCCCCATCCTCAGAGCAGTGCTCTGAGCGGCCCCCTTGAGGACCCTGACTGGGGCCTTTCTCATGCCCTCCTCTGCCTCCGTTTCTGGGGACGTCCGCCGAGGACAGCAGGCCAGCCGTCTTGAGTTTGCCACTTACTTAGCTGTATGATCTTGGGCAATTCATGAAACCTTCTGAGCCTCAGTGACGTCATCTGTAAGGTGGGAATAACAGGGTGGCTGTCAGGTGTACATGAGGTCACGGGCGTTCAGGCCCTTAGCACGGTGCCTGTGCCCACTGACTACTCAGCGTTGGTAAGCATTGTTTCTAGCGGGGCGGGGACAGGGCTGCTCCTGGGGCAAATCCCAGGCAGCTGCCGCTCGGACCTCTGCTCTAATCCTGCCTGCTGGCCTCTTCACCTCGCCTCGCCTCAGCTTTCCCTAGTCGTGATGCACCAACCCCAACGTGTGTAGGGATGTGTGGGCTCTGGGACAAGGGGTCAGGGCCTCCCAAGTGTGTGTGAGAGACCGTGGCACTCCACGTTGCACACCGCGTTCGGCCATCTGGAACGTTCTCCCCGGTGTCACCAGGCCTCCCAGCCCCTCCCACCGGCTCTCCACACCTTGAGTTGTCATTAGGAGAAGAAAGGACCCCGAGGAGGCTAACTTTCCCAGAAGCTCACCCCTGCCACGGGGGTCTGTCAGAGCCGCCTCCAAGGTCAGGCCCAGCTGGAGAGAGTTACTGGGATTTCACGCACATTCCTGCGGGGAGAGGGACCATCTCTCTGATGGGGATTCTCCCAGGCAGGGACCTGACCCCCATCCCTCTCCGAGAAAGGGGATGAGTGAGGGGTATGTAGCCGGGGGTCGCGCGGGGGGCTTGGGGAAGCCATTTATCTGCCTCCACCCCGCAGAGCACGGTCTGCGGTGTAAGTGGTGGTGGCGGGGGCGGGGTAAGAAGCAGTCTGACTGCCCCTCCCTCACCCCAAAATATACACTGCCCCAGGTCTCAGAAACAGCCTGTCCTCCGAGCCCCCTGCTGCCTGTCCGAGGGGGCCCATCAGTCCCTCCCAGTCTTGTCGGCACTCAAGGGATCCCTCACCCACCCCAAAAGCCCAGGGCTTCCCCCGCATGGATTGACGGTGGCCTGTGAGCGGCTGTGCCTCTTACAGGCTCTTCTCTTCCTGGTGACCCTCTGAATGGGCTCTGGTTCTGGGGCGGGGCGGCGGGGGTGTCCTCAACCCCCTCCCCCCTTACCACATGGCCCTGCCAGCCTGAACTTCTTGCCACGCCAATCACTGCCCACCGGGCCAAGTCATTCTTGCACTTGATTTCACTGGGACAAGCTGAGCATTTTTCAAAAGGAACGTCACTACGAAAATAAGAACAGGCAACAAGGGCACCTGGGCGGCCCGGTCGGTTAGGCGTCTGACTTTGGCTCAGGTCCTGATCTCGCCCTTCCTGAGTTCAAGCCCGAGTTTGAGCCCCGCATCAGGCTGTGTGCTGACAGCTCAGAGCCTGGAGCCCGCTTCAGATTCTGTGTCTCCCTCTCTCTCTCTCTGCCCCTCCCCTGCTCTGTCTCTCTCCCTCTCTCTCTCAAAAATAAATATTAAAAAAAAAAAAAAAAAAAAGAACGGGCAATATAAGAACACAGGAGTGGCCAAGTTCATGGAGAAGCTGTTTCTTCTCCTAATGTAATCTGTCATCCAGCCACAGACTCACTGGAAACCCCGGAACGTCAGTGCTGCTGGCAGAAAGCTTGGGCTTCCCTGGAAGGAAGTGAGGTCGCTGTCATTGGAGGCATTCTAGCAGGGCCCTGATGGCTCCTTGGTGGGAGGTGACTTTGAAAGGTCGCTACATAAGGATGATTCCTGACATCACACTGAACCCCAGGATTTACCCAGGGCTTTCAGCTGTTTTCTGATGTCTTTGGTATAATCCTAGAAAATAGAATATGAATCACCGTTTTAGAGGTAAGAAAACTGAGGCCGAGGAGAAAAGTGGCTTTTCCAAAGTCACCTTGAAGTAGTGACCACCCTTGCTGGGATTCACATGCTGGGCCTGTCCCCCCCCCCCCAAGGGTAGAGTTGTTTCAGCTTCAGGGGTCCCCCTCCATTTCTACCCCCACCAAGCTGGAGGTAAAGGGTGGCCCACATTTGCAAGATACTTAGGAGGTGGCCAGAGGTGATTCTGGACTTAATGGCCCTCAGCAGGGACAGTGGAGGCATCGCTTCCCCCCAAGGGCACGTTAGCATGACAGACTGGAGTGGTGGGGGTGGGGGGGTGGTTTCAAGGCTTCTAGAAGCGTCTAGGAGGGGACCAGAAAGGGTAGAAATCCCAGAACAAAGGCAGGAAGCCGAGGGGCTATCTCCCTGGAGGGTGATGGGTGTGGGTGGTCTAGCAGTCTGTCTGTCCTGGGCAGGGGTCCTCCGTCATTTCAGGACCCCGCATCATGGCGTCTCCTTGTCGAAAATCTCCCAAATCAAATGTAGATTGAGAGTAACCACAGCACCGTGCGGAATTACTGAAATCAGAGCAGATTTAGACACGAAAATGCTTATGTTAAAATGTAATGAAACTTAATGGCTTTCCTCTGGGCCTTGCCAAGGTGGCAGAGAACCAGGAGGGCCCCTGGTTCTTAGAGGGGGTGTGTCGGGGCGGGTTGGCAATGAGCTTCGAAACCCTAGGGGGTGCAGAAGACTCCAGAATTCTGGAGGACTTCAACACCTGGACATATCTAAGAAGGTGAGGAGGAGCGGGTGGGGCAGCCTCGTTCCGGCAAGTTCTATGAGCAGCACCATGGGACGCCTCCGGGAGGTGACTTGAGTCATCTGTTTTCCCCAGGGGAAAACAATCGCAAAGAGAGAAGTGGGGACACCTGGCTTCCAGGTCCTTCCTGGGAGAGACTTGATAACTGATGGGCACTGGGCGCTGAGACTTGGGTGGGGGCGTGGGGCTGGGTCGGCGTGGCGTGGAGAGGGTATTTCCTGTCCACAGCCTCCTCGGTTTTTCCCTACGCACCCCTCACTGCGGCCCTTGAAGTAGGGGTTCTTGTCTCCGGTTTATATTCCTGGTCCCAAATCGCCACGCTAATATGAGACGGATTTGGTGGCTGCACCCAGGCCTGTGTAACCCCAGAAGCGGGCCTGCCCACCGGTGTTTGCGGGCGTCTGGGCTGCGCTTCGGGGCTCTGGAGCGCGACCTCCCATGGGACTGTGTGCGTTCAGTATGTTTTGCAAGTTAAAAACCATTGCGAAACCGTGAGCCGTGGTGGCATTTTGGTTCTTTTTAATGCGAAGTTCGGTACGTTGCAAAGAGCACTTGGCTTGGAGTCAGAAGGCTTGGGTCCAAGGTATGAGTCGCCGCCTCGCCACCTGTGTGACTTTGGGCAAGACATTTAACTTCCTGAGCCTCTGGTTAATCATCAGCTAAATGGGGCCGGAAGGACCTGCCTCCTGCGTCCCTCCCCCAGCTGGCCGTGAGAATCCTGAGGCACGGGGCTTCCCTTCCTGCCGCCCAAGGGGTCTGGCCTCGTCTGGTCGATTCCTGCTGCCACCGTTTACACGGAGGTCCTCCCGGCGCTGGGTTTTCGACCGCTTTCCCAGATCACTTCCGTTTTACAACGTCGTCTTCGATACCATCTTTTTCCAGGAAACCTTTTCCCGTGAGCCCCGCCTGCCTCGGATGACTCCACCTGATACCAAACACGGTTCCCACAAGCTCAGTTGTACCTGCCTGGGGCACTTGCTGCTTCGTGGGCGTCTCGAAACTTGTATCAGGCCCAGGATCCCCCCTGCGAGTTAGGCTGGTGTGGCCTCTTCTCCTGGCTCTCCTCCTGCCCCGTCGTCATGACACAGTTCTGCTCTTTGGGGCCTTGATGGTCTCAGGCAGTGGGCATACTGTTACGGTGGGTTAAAGACAGAGTTTCTGAGGCCAGACAGCCCCCCTCCCCATGCCGGCTAACTCTGTGACACGGGCAGCCCCCCTTCATTTCTGTGTCACCTCCCAAGACTGAGGTGGGGATTTCCTATCAGAAAGTACTTTGAACAGTGCCTGGGACTTAGTGAGACTGTAAGTCTTAGCTATTAGTGGAAGACCTCGGGTCATTCTATAATTTCCAAACATTATATAAATGTAAGGAACTCTTATGGTTATCAGCCTTCTGGGACTCAATTTCCCCATTTGAGAGTTGGGGCAAATGATCTTTGAGGATCCTCTGGTTTTAATGATTTGTAATTCAAAAATAGGTAGGTGTATGTCTTGCTTGGGACCTGCCTGTGTTGTGCTGTAGGGGCCAAAGCGTAGGGCACCGGCCGTGACACCCAAGGGCCCAGGCTTTGGGACAGAGAATCTGGTAGCTGGAAGGTGATGGCAGAAAACACACAGGAGGAGGGGCAGATGAGCCTTCCCAACCAGGGGGGCCCCGTGTGCTATCTGTATCCAGAGCCTGTAGGAAGGCCAGTACCAGCCAGCGGGGTGCCCCAGTTCCCATTGTGGGGGCTGAGATGCCTCCTGACAGAGCTGTTTGTAAGGGACCAGCACTTTTCATTGATCAAACCCCCCAACTTTCCCTTCTCTGGAGGAAAACCCTGGAGACAGAGAGCGACCACAGCCTTTCTCCCCCCCGAGCCTGGCACTCCCTAAGCGGGTTGTCAGAAAAGACATTCTCCCCCATTCTCATTGTGATCTTCCCTGTCGGGGACCCCTTCTCTGCTCTGCTCAGGTAGGGGCCCGGGGCTTCGCTCTGTTAGCAAGGCAGATTCTTGACTTCTCTGCAGAGGAGGGCTAAGTAGGGCGGCTCAGCAGTAAGCGGGGGGGGGGGGGCGGAGAACAGCCCCAACAGGGTGCCGTCCGCCCTCCCGCATGCTCCCACTGCTACAGCAGGCCGGACTCCTCTGGAAGCTGCCCCGGACACCATCACCCTGGACACCCGGTCTCAGAATCACTTGTAGGGGATGGATCACTCTATACGTGATGGATGGGGTGCTGAGGAGCTCCAGGGGACCTGCTGCCGAAGTCCCACTTGGCCCAGAGAGGCTGCCAAGCTCCGGTCTTCCAGGCCCTTTGTGTCCCATGCAGGTAGGCGTGGGCTCGCGTGAAGAGCCTTGCTTGAGAAGTGGCCATGATGGAAGGAGAGCCCCATTGCCAGCCCAAGGCTCTTCCCAGTGCCCACCTGCCTCTCGCCTGCCCTCCGGCTCTGCCCACCTGCCCTTCCCCGCCAACCCATTACAGCCCTTAGTGAAACCTATATCTGGGTGTGGCTCACTGTCCCCTGCCCTTCTTGTGAAACCCCAGGAAGCTTGCATTGCTCAGGAGTCCATCGAGGCAGCAGAGGAAGGTTTCCCAGCTAGCCCCGCCCAGTGTGGCCGTTGTGGCACCTCAACACCTCATCGTGGCCGCGGGGCATTTACCCTGTTTTGTGGCAGGATTGGCGTTTCTTGATCGCTGGCCCTTCCTTCTCGCCACTCGGGGACTCCTCCAGAGACACACCGTCCTCCCTCCACCTCTGGCCCACCCCATCCCGTCTTGCCTCCCCAGTGCCTCCTGGGCCCTCAGAACAGGGACCTGTCTGAGAAGGACACTAGTCCTAGCTAGATGGACACTAGCCCCTCCTCCTGGGAATGCATGACGAAGTGTCTTCAAGCTTTTTTTTTTTTTAATCCTTTCAAAATCCCAAATACCAGATAGTCATATGAAAGTGTGCTTGACATCCTTAGTCATCAGGGAAAGGAAAGGAAAATCACACCGGGATGCCACTCCACCCTTGCCAGAATGGCTACAGCAGAAAGAACAGATGACATCACACGTAGACAGGGAAGTGGAATAACTAGACCCCTCATATTCTCCTGGCGGGGGCATATATTGGCACAACCACTTTGAAAGACTGTGTGGCTGTATCTGCTCCTCCTCATCCCACTCCCAAGTGTATACCAAACCAGAAATGAATGTCATGTACCCTGAAGTTACACAGAAGAATGTGTAGCAACTTTATTCATAATTGGCCCAAACTGGAAACAACACACATATCTGTTGATGACAGAATAGAAGTAATACATTGCAACATATTCGCACAATGCGGTATTACACAGCAAGCAAAAACACGCCACGTGGATATATCTCACGGATATCATACAGAGTTGAAAGAAGCCAGATATACAAGTAATTGTACACTTTGTATGATTCTGTTGATGCAATTTTCCAAAACAGGGATATTGACTTGGGGGGGCGAGGGAGCTTGAGTGCCCATCTGTGTTTCTATCTGGGGGTAGTGACTGATACATGCATCGGTACCCTTATGATTGGTACACTCTAGGGTGTACTCCTGGGTGGCTCAGTCAGTTAAGCGTTCGACTGTTGGTTTCGGTTCAGGTCATGATCTCACGGTTTTGTGAGTTCGAGACAGATGGAAGCCCAATACCCATCCTCTTGCTTCCCACCTCAGGAGCCTCCCCGGGGCATTTCTGCAGATACCGCTCTGGAGGACGCAGTGGAAGTCTTGGCCGGAGTAAACATGGCCTCAGGGGCCTCAATCGGGGCCCTGCCTTTGAGGGACACATCTTAGCTCCTCTATGCCCTTGTCCCTCCCACGAGATGGCAGGTGTTGTGGGATGATGCAAATCATGGTGGTCACCACCTAGCCAGGAAGGCACAGAGCTGGGCAACTAGCTGGGACCTGGCGAGCGTCCCAAAACCTTATGTCATTTCCATGACATGTTCCGTTTCCCTGCTGTAGTTTGCTGCTTAGGGCAGATAGGCAGGGGTGAAAATAATAGTAAGAGATAATTCTATCCTCGCTTAACTTGGCTGAGCACTCCATTTCAGGCATTGGGGTCAAGTACTTTACAAAGGGATGAGTCTCCTTTAATCCCTACAGCAGCCTTCTGTGGTAGGTGCCACTATTATCTGCTTTACAAATAACTTTCTCTACATACAACTGTTTTTATTCATCTCAGCAGTCAATTCATATAGCTTGAGTTATAAAGCTCAGGGAAGGCAAGCAACTTGCCTTAGGTCCACACAGCTGATAAATGGTACAACTAGGAATGGAATCAAGGTCAGTTGGACCCTAAAGCCTGCCTCTTTCCTTTCACCGGGGTTTCAACAAATGTCCGCTGTGAGCTGAACTGATGATAGAATCATCTAAAAGGACCACAACGGGCTGAAATACTGACCCAGATCATTAAGATAAATGGATAGCAGAGAAATCACCACATTTAGAGGGAAAAATTGACAGTACAAGTACTGGGTAAGAGATACCTTCTTAAAAATGGCACAAATGGAAAAGATTCAAAGGTTTACTCACCCACCCACC
>PITB01034695.1:0-12929 GCA_004024585.1 Paradoxurus hermaphroditus | reverse complement strand
AAAAAGCCCTGAAGGGATTCTGATATTCCTTTTTCCACCCCTGATTGGTTTTCACTAATGTAATACCACGATCTCATTTTACATATGAAAACTAAGGTCCAGATAAGTTTCAAGGGTGTCCAAGGTTATACCAAGAGCAGGGTCAAGAATCAAATTTCTGTCTTCTGAACTGTAGTTCTGTTTTGTTTTGTTTTTCTACATTATTGGCATAGCTCACCATGTATAAAGATAATGCCATTTAGAGACAAAAGATACATTTTCCTTTCTCCAAGGGAACCTAAAGCCTACAAGACCAGAAAATAATTATTTCACTAAGTTTGGATCTTGATATAAAAGTGATTAATTAAAATGTAGGTGGTAGATGCAAATATAAAATAAATTGCAGTTAATACATGAGTCATTGTATCATTCTCAAATGCACATTACAAAAAAAACATTATGTCTGTTGTCCGAAAGGAAAGGTGGGGTAGTACAGTACATCCTGAGCAAGATGAAACAGTTTCCTGAGCTGGTCATCACACAGAGAAAAATGATTTCCAGACCAGTGCCATCCAAGTCCCCACATGAAGTTATAAAGTACTACTAAGGTGTCATCACTTTTTTGATGTCCCTTACACATTTTTTGTGTTTTTGTATCGAGAAAGCATTTGATGAATGTGAGGCCAGAATCCCATGATCCTTACTGATACTTCTTGACTTTATTAAATATTTTGAAATAAAGTCTTGAAATGATGACTATCATCACAAGTTATAAGGAGTAACTGAAATTTACCTGATGCTTTGGGATAATTTAAGGAGCCAGGAAAAAGGATTTGTATTTTTCAAAGTGCTTGACTGTTTACTGCTTTTCTAAAAAGAAGTGAAAACCAACTGAAGGAGGAGAGGGGACTGTGGCAACTGATTTCTGGTATCTGGCTTGGCTGATATGCCCAGAGACAGCATTCACAGCTGTTGAAGGGGCTGTTTGCTGACTGTATTTGAAGATCTCCATGCTCCCTCCACCCTGCATTGCATCCCTTTAGAAAGATCGAACAAACAAAAGAGACCCTTTGTGGTTTGACATCTAGGGTACTGTAAAAAAATGTGATTAGGAAATATTATTTTAAGAATAATTCACATTAGAAAATAAAAGAGAAAACAAAACCTTTTTATCAGGTATCTACAGGTAGGGAGATTTGATACCAGATGGTGAAAGCATATTTACTTTTCTGTTTCAAGTCTCTCCATCCCTGGGAGTATCTGTGTTGCATTGCTATTGTTTCATAAAGCAGTCCTTGCTCTATTTGTTCGACTAAATAGAAGAGGTTTCAAAGGAAGAGATGAGGAGCAAAGTAAAACCCAAGTTCCAACCCATTCAACATGCCTATAAATGAGTTATGCTTTTGGTATGTAAACAGTCTCTGTTAACAAAGGTTAGACATCAGATTTTGCCTTAAGATCTGGAAAGCACAACAGCATATGGGTTCACACACTGTGAAGTGGAGACAGGCTAGCAGGCGCTAACTCTAAGTTAGCACTTGCTGTTGGCCAGGCCCTGTCCTATGGGCCACACATGCATCAACTCCTTTAACCCTTGCAAAGGGCCCTCGTACGCAGGAGAGAGGAGGCACACGTGAGTCTAGTAATCAGCCTAAATTCCTCAGGTTTGTATGTAGTGGTTCTGGGAGAGGTTCCCAAGCAATCTCTACAACCAGACCATAATACTTGCAAGGAGGATTATCTGTTGACACAGGGCCTGCTGTGCTACATATTCTAACCCACACTCTGAAGGCTTCTCCAATGCACTTGGTCTCTGTGGGTAGAAATGAGAAGGCATGGTTTAAAGTTAATAAAAGCTTAAAAATGAACAAAATATACCTGAGCATGACTTCTTTTGACTTGGAGGAGGAGCAGGCCGCACAACAATCAGATACTTAGGCTCCGCATCTGGAAATGATAACATTATTTATCAGTAAAATTCTCTAGAAGGAGCACCATTCGCGATAGTACGCCCATGTCCTGACTCAACATTCCCCGGCGTTAGTCATCGTAACCACAGCACCAGTGGATGACAGGACCCAGGAATTCAGAAAGTTCATACTTCCTGAGATGGTCTAGTCCACTAAGTTTTTTTAAATGAATATTGAATCCAGATTTTCAAAACCAAATGGACAGGAGTCGGGAAGAAGTCTTAAAAGAATCTTCTTAGACACAGATTTCATGTCACGTTTTTATCAATTCCTTACTCTGCAAAGAGATTTTTTTAAATCTGATCATATCCATTTTGTTATCCTCTTCTTCACACTCTTCTGATGCTTTAGAGTCAGAGAAGGAAAATCATACTTGCATAAGACACAACAGGGTCTCACCTGCTGTGTGATCTGAAACTGCTCACTTCTCTGTTAAAATAGATATTCTTTTTAAAAAAATGTTTATTTATTTTGAGGAAGGGGAAGGGAGAGAGAAGGAGAGAATCCCAAGCAGGCTCCACACAGAGTCCAATGGCGGGCTTGATCTCACAAACCGTGAGACCATGACCTGAGCTGAAATCAAGAGTTGGACACTTAACCCACTGAGCCAACCAGGTGCCCCCACAATATGAATATTCCTTATGTTCTACTTTTTTTTAATCCCAGTTGCATCATTTTTCAGCCTATCATCATATTCAACCCATCCTTTTCATGAAAAATTTTTAAACAGAGTCACCGTTTTATGTTGGTATGCTTTCACCTAAAATATGCCAATGGAAAATAAAGAAAACCTTTCAAAAAATATTTAGGTTTTAAATAAATGATGTTTAAACAATCAGTATGCACCAAATCAAGAACTAATAATTTATCAAATAATTTTTTTAATGTTTGTTTTATTTTGAGAGAGAGGGAAAACAAACAGGGGAGGAACAGAGAGAGAGAGAGAGAGAGAGAGAGAGAGAGAGAGAGAGAGAATCCTGAGCTGGCTTCATGCTCCACTTGACACATGGCTCAGTCTCACAAATGTGAGGTCACGACCTGAGCCAAAATCAAGAGTCAGACGCTTAACCAACAGATGCCTCCAAAATCTTTTTTAATTAATGTTTCCAAGATAGTTGATTTAAATAATCTATATAAATAAGCCAAATGCACATTGGGCATACTAACTAGCATTTCCTAAGCACTTCTACTGGACTAAATCATTGATGAATCTTATCGACAATAGTTCTTCAGTAACTTTGGATCGTGAAACTCATTCTACACCCAATTTCATTTGGATGCTGCAATCAACAAGAGTTCACCTCTGCTTGCTCAGACAGACCTCACATCTTCGTTTTGTTTTAATTTCATTCTGGATGCAAATAGCTCCCCTCTCCATGAGTTTGGAACAGAGGTCTTCTCTGCCCAACGTTTGACAGAGCTGACCTCCTCCTCAGCTAGAGACAACCTGGCAATTCAGCCACTTTTAATGACTTGAGCCTTTGTCTTTCTGGACACTCAACACAGCATTATTTGCTATAACCTGCTACGGTAATTATACTCCGTAAAGTAAACCAGATAGCCTCTTGAACTGACCTCAGAGCTTTGCCTGCTTACTGATAATTACCTCATGACCAAAACACAGACAAAGGAACATTTGTTATGTTTCAGATCTTGGGTTTGAAAGCCTGTCTTGCTTAGTGGAGCTTATACAAGGAATGCTTAACCTAAATCAAGGTTCCCAGTAGGAATATAGTACATGTCCTGATTTTATTGGGGATATAAACGAAGTATTAAGAAAGTACCACATATTCAATACTTTCTATGTGTAGAATACTTGCTAAGCACTTCCCGTTAGTGATTTAATTACTTGTAGCAACCCTACTTGATACATACTATCATTACCCCAATTTGTAGATGAAGTCACTGAGGTGGGGTCAGCTTTGTGGGTGTACAACATGCACCATCACACAGGGCCCCATGTCCAGAAGGGTCTCACGCTTGGTTTAATGCCCTGCTGTCAGTATCTTGAAATTCTTAGTAGTTATATATATATATATATATTTTAATTTTTTTAACATTTATTTATTTTTGAGAGAGAGAGAAAGAGAGAGAGAGAGACAGAATGCTCATGGCGGAGGGGCAGAGAGAGAGGGAAACACAGAATCCTAAGCAGGCTCCAGGCTCTGAGCTGTCAGCACAGAGCCCGACGTGGGGCTCAAACTCACAAACTGCGAGATCATGACCTGAGCTGAAGTTAGACACTTAACCGACTGAGCCACCCAGGCGCCCCTTAATCGTTATATATTTAAATCAGTGTTTTGTGAGGAAAGTCTGAAGGGACGAAAAAGCATATGTGTGAGTAGAGGAGACAAGAACTACATGCAGTGACTGTGCTTACTTTCCTGCATAGTTAGCGGTTGAGATGACCTATTAGTATAGCATTCTGAGGGACCCCGACGCATGGGGGTTCAGCAAGACCCAAAGGTAAAACAAGGTGAGCCTCTTGCATCTATAACTGAGGGAGAGGACATGGAGAGGCCTGAGAGGCTACAGTGTTCAATCAAACCCTCGCTGGCTTGATACAGAAAGAAGAAAATGACGTTTTAACGCCAATGACTGAATGCTCCTATAGTATCCTTTCTCATTCATGTTAGTTGTACCATATTTGCCAACCACTTCTGCTGAAATGGTGACCTAGAAGCAAAGGGGAAACCAAAGTAAGCCCTGGTCCCCCACACTTTTTACGTCTTCCTTACTCCTAAGTAAGCCCAAGGCAGAGTTGTGGCAGCCTGTCCACGTGCCAAGGAGTCAAGTAAAAAGAGCAGTTACTTTTGTGCATTTCCACTCTTCTGGTAAGTATGAAATACATGCGCATGTGTGAACCACCAAGTACAAAGTGTGTCATGTCGGTGACTCTGCTTAGGAGCTAAAGGCCCATATTTGCATTTAAAACTAGCATTGTACAATGTAAAGATAACAGGAAAATTCATGCTAATGACGTAAAATTTTAATTTTCTTAATAGCGTTAAATAGCAAATAAAATAATACTTATCACAAGGTGAGAGAGAAACTGGATGAAAGGAAAAATTTTATATTTTAATATCTTTAATGCCATGTTTCTCCTGCCTTTTGAAACAAGGGCCTTCCATTCATGTTGCACTTAGTCTTGCAAATTATATGGCTATCTTAATCTAGTTCCCAAAAGGCCCTTTTCCTGTTTTTTTTTAATTTATTTATTTTGAGGAGCAGTCGGTGGGGGGGGGTGGCGCAAGCAGGGGAGGGGCAGAGAGAGAAAGAGAGAGGGATAGAGAGATAGAATCCCAAGCAGACTCCACACTATCAGTGCAGAGCCCAATGAGAGGCTCAAACCCAGGAACCATGAGATCGTGACCTAAGCCAAGACCAAGAATCAGACACTTAACAGACTGAGCCACCCAGTCACCCCCAAAATGCCCTTTTAATGAGTCTCTGGAATTCACTTCTAGAAAACAGAGCTAAATCTCTGTTTCTTAAATTACTCTCATTGTGGTAGAGTCTCTTAGCCTTAGCCTTTCATTTCCTTCCTTGACACACATTAATTCAATTATGCCTCAGTGGTTTAAAAACAAAGTCCAGAAATATGAGAATAATAACATACATAGAAGCCAAAGATAGTGCCATGATCCAAGCCATATGGTTATATGAGCAATTTAAAAGTAATTTTTGTTATGATCAGTCATTTTGCATAAAGCACAGACTGTTACAGTCAATTACAAATTGGAACAGATGTGGGGAGGTAGGTGCAGATACACTGCCTCTCACTGCTCATTAGAAGCTTCCAACATTCATGTATTTCAGCAGACTCTGCACTCGGTTTGGAACACAGAGACGGAAAAATAAAACAGCTAAAAAAACCAGAGTTTCTATTTCTGTTATATACTATGAAATTCTTTGTAGGCTTCTAGCAGCCTGGAAATATATACACTGTAGCTTTATCAGCAATTCTGGCAACATATGCCAAAATATACTACCTCATTTAGAAAATGTGTATAATTAAAATGTCAATTTCAGCAAATTTGTGTAGAATGCAGTTACTTGAACCAACTTTCCATTCCCAGTAATTAAGCCTATACCATGTTGTAGTCTAATTACATCTAATTTGCTTTAATATTTCAAATGCCCTGGAGGTGAAGGATTGGGACAAGCTTACTTTTTAAGGAAATCTACTATTGAAATCCTTTATAAAGTACTAAATTTTTTGGTAATGCGGATAATGCTCCCATAATTGCTGTTTGATAAATCCCAATTCTGACATTTTTATTAGAGGACATGTGCATCACAAGACACACCGCTTCGGAAGGAGGTGATAGCGAGCTTTATTTCTGCCATGCGAGTTTCTACAAAATAAATATTTAAAAAGCTGGCATAATCCTACGGGAAATCATATAAGGGCCTTGAACAAGAATACTAGTTTACCCTTGCCATCTTTTTAACCATTTTGTCTCATATCAAACTAAATTTCTAGACATGTAAGCATAGACTCCAGAGCCTGGAATCAAATCCCGCTTTCTAGTTTCTTATACAAACTGAATGCTTAATGTTTTCTCATCTGCAAAATGGGAAAAATCATGGTACCTAGCCACACAGGAATCTTGGTGATGATTAGCCTGTAATAGTGCTTAACACACAAAAAGTGCTCATTTAAAAAAAAATTGTATTTATTTTTGAGAGAGAGCTCACAAGCACAGGAGGGGCTGGGAGAGGGAGACAGAATCCGAAGCAGGCTCCAGGCTCTGACCTGTCAGCACAGAGCCCAACGCAGGACTCAAACTCCTGAACCCTGAGATCATGACCTGAGCCAAATTTGGACATTTAACTGACTGAGCCACCCAGGCGCCTCAGAAAGTGCAAATGTTAGCTATTATGATGACAGTAATGATGATGATTTCTTGAAAGCAGAAATTTGCCTTAAGAGGCCCTGAGGACTTCTAAAAAGGAAGGAAAATGTTTAAAGCCTTTTTTTTTTAAAAGCAATCACCACAGACTCCAAAACGCAAAAATTTCACAAAAAAGAAAATTATACGCCATACAACAAATATCTTCTATCCTGACCAAACTCTAAACTGAGCTGTTTTTCAACAAGGCCCTGACTTTTGGGCTTTGGTATTCATCTCTGTGTTGTCCAATTTTATCAAGAGTTTTGTTACAATAGTTTAGGCAGAATCCTCTGTCTTTCATACTTAATCATACTTGACATCCAAAGAGGTTCCATATCAGGGTGACCATCCTCTGATCACCCTGGCCTGCCCTCAGCAGGAATCCTGTCAGATTAGTTTAGCCAGAATCTACCCCTACTTTCATGTTTTGTAATTGTTTTCCATCCACTGACTCACACCGTGTTCGTTGGCTAGAAGTTCCCACTTTTCAGAGTGCAGCTCAATCTCTCTCCCGTGCTGCAAGACCCCATTGTAGTGGTCCCCACACCTGTTGCAATAGTTTTCCCTTAAATAAAGTCTTGCCAACCATCTTTAACAAGTACCACTGAGTAACATTTCCCTTTATGATACTCGTATCAATGTAAAAAAAATCCTAGAATAAATAGTGGCACAAAATATTATGGCTAAGTGTAGATTATTCCAGAAATGTATCATAAAATGAAAAAAATATACCTATTTCAACAGGTACTAAAAGTCATTTAATAAAACTCAACACCAATTATTTTTCATTTTATTTTCAATTAATTTTTTAATTTATATCCAAGTTACTTAGCATATAGCACAATAATGATTTCAGTAGTGGATTCCAGTGATTCATCCCTATGTATAACACCCCGTTCTCATCCCAGCAAGGGTCTTCCTTAATGCCCCTTACCATTTAGCCCATCCCCCCACTCACAATGCCTCCAATAACCCTCAGGTTGTCCTCTATATTTAAGAGTTTCTTATGTTTTGTCCGTCTCCCTGTTTTTATATTATTTTTGCTTCCCTTCCCTTATGTTCATCTGTTTTATATCTTAAATTCCTAATATGAATGAAGTCATACAATATTTATCTTTCTCTGACTAATTTTGCTTAGCATAATACCCTTGAGCTCCATCCACACAGTTGCAAGTGGCAAGATTTCATATTTTTGGATTGCTGAATAATACTCCATTGTAACCATATACATAGTATATATATAGTATATATATACATCTTCTATATCCATTGTATAAATATAGCACATCTTTATTCATTCATCAGTTGATGGACATTCGGGCTCTTTCCATACCTTGGCAATTGTCAATTGTGGTGTTATAAACATTGGGGTGCACATGCCCCTTCGAATCAGCATACCTGTATCTTTTGGATAAATACCTGCTGGGTCACAGGGTAGTTCTATTTTTAAGTTTTTGAGGAACCTCCATACTGTTTTCCAGAGAGGCTGCACCAGTTTGTATTCCCACCAGCTATGCAAAAGAGATCCTCTTTCTCCACATCCTCGCCAACAGGTGTTGTTGCCTGAGGTGTTAATTTTAGCCATTCTGACTGGCTTGAGGTCAGTATCTCATTGTGGTTTTCATTTGGATTTCCCTGATGCTAGTGATGTTGAGCATTCTTTCATGACAACACTAATTCTTAATGATAAATAAGGATTCAAGGGAATCTTTCCTTAATGTGATAAAATAGACCTTAAGACATCTGACCTAACTTTATTGAATGTACAGTGCCCTGCACGTAACATTCCTACTGAGTAGTAACTCTCCCTGGTTTATCAGTACATTCAATTCTCCATTTTCTTTTCCTTTTAATATTTTATTTTTTAAAATGTTACACTAGGATTCTGGGGGGGGGTTAATTTAAAAGACTCTGAATTAATTTTTAATTAAAACAATTTTTAAAAAGAGTATGCACAAGTAGGGGAGAGGGGCAGAGGGAGGGAGACAGAGATTTCCAAGCTGGTTAGAGTTTCAGCACAAGCCCAAAGTACAAACAGGGAAGAGGCAGAGAGAGAGGGAAAGAATCCAAAGGAAGCTCCACACTGTCAGCTTGGAGCCCAGTATGGGGCTCAGATTCATGAATTGTGAGATCATGACCTGACCGAAACCAAGAGTCCAACACTTCAGTCTGAGCCTCCTAGGTGCCCCTCAGCTTTTCTATTAAGTATCTGAGACTGTAGATTAGGAAACAATACTAGTATAATCAACTATATTATGTGTTCTTTGGGGGACTAAAAAGAGGCAGTGGGTTAGAAGCGTTACTGGAGTATTTACACATGAGGCCAGCTTACCAGAATTGTAAATTAGAACTAACTTGCTCATAAAGACCCAGATTTCAGTTTCTATGTCCATTTCCCCTTTTTGAGGTGCCTCCTTGCTTTCCTGAGAATGGCTGTCCTCTTCAAGCTTATTTTCACTTGTTCTCAGAGAGGATCACCAAAGCAGCCATTTGCAAGTTACTGTGAGTGAATTCATGTTAATACAGTGCCCTCTGCTCATGGCACATTCTATTTTAATTACATAAGAAAAGCATACATCCTCTACTAAATACACACAGAGAGGGCATTGGGCAACTAGCGGAGAGAATATTTTGGCCCAATGCCTTTCCTAATTCCTTTCGTTTTTTCCTGAATTCATAAGGTATACAGAACCATCATCTCAATGAGCTCAAGACAACTGCCCAGCAGAGGTCTTGTTAGAGACTAGACCTGGGAAAGGTGTGCAGGCTTATTCCAGTAGGAGAGGGGCCATGCACCAAACTATTCACATTATGATGCTTTCAAGATCTGGGTCAGGGAGGGGAGACACCATATCAGATACCTTTCAAGGTCCAGAGAAGGGATTCAAGATTAAAATGAATTTAGACGTGACTTCGAGTCTATTAAAGACAGTCTATAAACACCTTTTGTCAGTAACTAGATTTACTTTTGAGGTCTTAATAAAAAAAATAAGAAAGAAAGGAAAAGGGAGGTTGAATAGGTAGAATTATCCCCACTGTGATGTAGCGGTTTAAAAAGAATAGTGATGCTTTATCTTTGATTCCCCTGCTCAGAGGAGGGATGACTGCCTCCCCGTCCCCAGTGAAACAGGCTGAAATCTCTTGCCCTCTTGAGGTAAGTGGGGCCTTAGAAAGTCTTCTGGGATGCAGAACTTGGGTCCTAGAAACCCAGCAAGGAGAACACACACGGAGTGAGAGCCCTGTTCACACAAGGGGCCCTGTGAGCAGCTGTACTGGCCCCTGCTGGGATTTTGGCCCATAGGCACCTGATCAGAGGGTGGAGGACAGCAAACAGGGCTGCAGGACACACAGGGACGGGGCTGTGAATGGAATAGAGACCGGTCTCTTCCACTATGTGCATGAGTTGGATGCACTTCCATTTGAACTCAACCAGCTCCTCGGGGTTTCGAAAGACTAGGGGGAAATAGAGTCCTAAAGAGAAGACATCAGATTTCTGGACGCCTGGGTGGCTCAGTCAGTTAAGTGTCCGACTTCAGCTTGGGTCATGATCTCACGGCTTGTGAGTTCGAGCCCCGAATCAGGATCTGGGCTGACAGCTCAGAGCCTAGAGCCTGCTTCGGATTCTGTGTCTCCCCCTCTCTCTGCCCCTCCCCTGCTCACACACACACTCTCTCTCTCTCTCTCAAAAATAAGTAAACATTAAAAAAATCAGATTTCCTTCTAATGTAGCACATGAGTGTTTACTAGTTTTAATTTGATATAGAGACAGGTAAGTAACATAGCCTTACCTGAATCCCAAATGATTGTTTAGCAATATTCAAAATAAAGCTGTTTTATTTTTATTTATTTATTTTTTAACGTTTATTTTCGAGAGACATAGAGACAGAGCGTGAACAGGGGAGGAGCAGAGAGAGAGGGAGACACAGAATCTGAAGCAGGCTCCAGGCTCTGAGCTGTCAGCACAGAGCCCGACGCGGGGCTTGAACTCAGGAACCCTGAGATCATGACCTGAGCCGAAGTCAGACGTTTAACCGACGAGCCACCCAGGCACCCCAAAGCTGTTTTCTAAGAAGCGGCATATTACAACTTCAGAATACCATATTTCAATGGTTCTAAAATATACTTCCCCCCTAGCTTTAAACATTTCTCAAATGCTTCCTACAATTGTTGGTATCTTTCATCGTTCAGGGGCAGTTGTGACCTTGCTGTCATTACCTAAGGCCTTTCCTAGTAAGGTCAAGAAACGGACAGATTTTTTTTTTTTTAATTTTTAAAGGTTCATTTATTCTTGAGAGAGAGAGAAAGAGGTAGAGTATGAGCAGGGGAGGGGCAGAGAGAAGGGGAGACACAGAATCCGAAGCAGGCCCCAGGCTCTGAGCTGTCAGCACAGAGCCTGACGCGAGGCCCGAACCCACAAACTGCAAGATCATGACCTGAGCTGAAGTTGGACGCTCAACCCACTGAGCCACCCAGGATCTCCCTGACAGATTTTTTAAAATGTTTATTTATTTTGAAAGAGAAAGAGAGAACAGATGAGGAGCAGAGAGAGATGGGGAGGGGAGGGGCGAGGAGGGAGGGAATCCCAAGCAGGCTCCACGCTGTCAGCACAGAACCTAACACAGGGCTCAAACTCAAGAACCGTGTGATCACGACCTGGGCCAAAATCAAGAGTGGGATGCTTAACCGACTGAGTCATCCAGGCACCCCTGCCAGTGTCAAAACTGGCTGAAGAGGGTCAGTGATTTGGAAGGAAACCCAGTGGACAAGAGTTTCAAAGCTGCTGCCTCACAAAAGGCTGCTGGGCTCTTGCTGGAACACAGAGTGGGGTGCTGCAGGAAAACGAGGCTCCTGAGAACTCAGAGTTAAAAGGTGACACAGAAGGGTCAGACTCTCAAGGTGAAGAGTATTTAGCAGTTACTGAACCTTTTCTTTTTTGGTTGTTTATTTTACTTAAAAAATTTTTTTAAGTACTTTCTTCCTTGCTCAAGCTTCAAACCCCATGAGAAAAACTCCAACTAAAACTAAATTGAAGGACATTCTACAAAATATCCAGCCAGAACTTCTCATCCAAAGTAAGAAAACTGATGTGGTCCACCAGAGCCAAAGGAGACATGACAAAATATAACATGGTATCCTCCATGGACTCTAGGAAAGAAAAATGATCTTAAGTAAAAACCAAGGAAATCAAATAAAGTACCAACTTTAGTTAATAACGTATCAATATTGGTTCATTAGTTGGGACAAATGCACAATATTAACATAATATGTTAAGAACAGGAAAAATTGAAGTATATAGGAATTCTCAGTATTATATGAGCAAGTTTTTGTCAACCTAAAGCTATTCTAACACAGAGTTTATTAAAAAAATAAAATCATATCTCCTTACAAAAATAGATAATATGAAATTTATGTATCAATGAGGCAAAGGAAGTTGTTTCAGTAAGTATAAAATAAAAGCCCTAGGATGCAAAAGCAGTATCATTAATCAATGGCTTTATTATTTTTGATTCTTCATAAAAGAATGGTGTGATTTTATAGTTAAAGTAACTTTAGAATTTGGTAAAATAAATTAAGTATTTTTATTAGATGCTAATGTGGCACATCATAAGACTACTAATAAATTAAGAATAAAATCACTTGGGTGCCTGGGTGGCTCACTCAATTAAGTGTCCCACTTTGGCTCAGGTCATGATCTCACAGTCTGTGAGTTTGAGGCCTGTGTCTGGCTCTGTGCTGACAGCTCAGAGCCTGGAGCCTGTGTCTCCCTCTCTCTCTCTGCCCCTCCCTCACTTGTACTCTCTCTCTCTCTCTCTCTCAAAAATAAAATAAAAACATAAAAAAAAAGAAAACCACTGACAAAATCTAAAACAACAACAACTATGGCCAGGGAAGCCTCCATACATAAATATCATCAATTCTTCTTTGCATCTTCAAGTGTCCACATGCCACACTTAGCTGTAATCTGTCCTGAATGGGTACAATCAATTCCCTTTAGTTTTTAGCATTTGGCAGGCAGCTCCTGCGCCTTATTTCATCAACACTAACACTGAGTAATGTCTGTTTGAAAAATCCCCTTGAAAAG
>PITB01034694.1:0-12902 GCA_004024585.1 Paradoxurus hermaphroditus | reverse complement strand
CCCACACCCCCGCCGACAACCACCATTCTATTTGCGTCTCTAGATCGGACTACCCTAGTACCTTACCTGAGTGGAATCACACAGTATTTGTCTTTTCGTGACTGGCTTATTTCAGTGTAAAGTCATCAAGGGCCATCCATGTTATAGCGCGTGTCAGAGCTTCCTTTTTAAGGCCGAATAATATTCCATGCATATACACACACAGGACACTTTGCTTATCCTTGCATTTGACAATGGACGCCGGGATTATTTCCACCTTCCGGTTCTTGCGAATCCTTTTTTGAGGGACCGCCATACTGTTTTCCACAGCAGCTGCGCCCTTCCGGCTTCCCACCGACGAGGGTTCCCGTTTCTCCACGTCCTCGGCCACGGCTATATTTTAAATAGTAGCAGGGACCGGAGGGTAGGGGAAGTGGAGAAGGGGTGATGGTGGGGTGCAAACTTCCGGTTACAAGGTGAATGGGTCGTGGGGATCTGACGTCCAGCGCGGCACTTACGATTAACCACCCCGGGCTGCGGGAGCCGGGCTGGCTCAGTAGGCAGAGCGTGTGACTCGCGATCTCGGGGTCATGAGTGCGAGCCTCATTTTGGGGGTAGGGTTTACTTAAAAATAAAATTACAATGATAGGGACGTCTGGGTGGCTCCGTCGGTTAAGCCTCAGACTTCAGCTCGGGTCATGATCTCACAGTTTGTAAGTTCGAGCCCCACATCAGGCTCTGTGCTGACAGCTCAGAGCCTAGAGCCTGCCTCGGATTCTGTGTTTCCGTCTCTCTCTGCCCCTCCCCTGCTTGTGCTCCGTCTCTCTCTCTCTCTCTCTCTCTCAAAAATAAAATAAAACATTAAAAACATTTTTTAATTACAATAATAATAATACTGTATTGTATATTAGAAATTTCTTAAGTGTTATCGCTCTCTCTCTCTCACACACGCACACACACACACACACAGGTAACTATGTTAGATTTTTTATGTCTTAATTAGCTTCATTGGAGAAATCAATCACAATATACCACAACGTACAGGTACATCCCCTGTGCACTCTCTCTTTTTCTGTCTCTCAAAATAAATAAACTTAAAAAAGAGAGAGAGAATAAAATTTGATTGGGGCGCCAGAGTGACTCAGTTAAGCATCTGACTCGTGGTTTCAGCTCGGGTCCTGATGTTGCACCTTCATGGGTTTGAGCCCCAAATTGGTCTCTGCCCTCACCCTCTCCCTCTCTCTCTACCCCTGCCCCACTCACGCTATCTCTGTAGCTCTCAAAATAAATGTAAAAACTTAAAAAAAGTATTTTAAAAAAATAAAAAACATTGAAGACAGAGCTGGGGAAGGGCAGAGGCAGGGGTGGGGGGCAGAATCTATGCTGTGAGCACAGAGCCCGACTCAGGGCTTGATCCCATGAACGGTGAGATCACAACCTGAGCAAAATCAAGAGTCAGACACTTAACCAACTGAGCTACCCAGGTGCCCCCATTTCCAACCAAATTTTATTCTATTTGTTATCTTTTATTGGTATCTGTTATATATTTATATTGCCTTTGTCAGTTGTTTACAAATGATAACTTATAATGTAACTCAATCCAGAATAATTTTTTTTAATTTTTTTTAATATTTATTTATTTTTGAGACAGAGAGAGACAGAGCATGAGTGGGAGAGGGGCAGAGAGAGAGGGAGACACAGAATCCAAAGCAGGCTCCAGGCTCTGAGCTGTCAGCACAGAGCCCGATGCGGGGCTCGAACTCGCAGACCGCAAGATCATGACCTGAGCCGAAGTCGGACGTTCAACGGACTGAGCCACCCAGGCGCCCCAGAATAATATTTTTAAGTAGGCTTGATTCCCAGTGGGGGGCTTAAACTTATGATCTGGAAATCAAGAGTTTCATGCTTTACCCACTGAGCCAACCAGGTGCCCCCAGAGTGCTTTTCCCTTAGTCACAAGAAATTTAAATTAAAAATTTTTTAATTTAGAAACATATTTTTATCACAAAGAAGTAGAAGATAATCAATTAAAAAAACTTTCGGGGGGCCTGGGTGGCTCAGTCAGTTAAGTGTCCAACTTCAGCTCAGGTTACGATCCCACAGCTCCTGAGTTCGAGCAGCACGTCAGGGTCTCTGTTGTCAATTCGGAGTCCACTTAGCATCCTCTGTCCCCTCTCTTTCTGCCCCTTCTCTGAGAGTGCTTGCTTTCTCTCAAAAAAAAAAAATTTCAAACATGACTGATGAATGAATAAAGAAGACATGGTATACACACACGCACCCTGGAATATTACCCATCGAAAAGAATGAAATCATGGGGTGCCTGGGTGGCTCAGTCAGTTAAGCTTCTGACACTCGATTTCAGCTCAGGCCATGATCTCACGGTTGATGAGTTCAAGCCCCACATCAGGCTCTACACTGACAGCTTGGACCCGGCTTGGGATTCTCTTCTGCCCCTCCCCTGCTTGTGCACATACTCTCTCTCTCTCAAAAATAAAAAATAAATACATAAATACATAAATAAATAAATATTTTGTGAAAAGAATGAAATCTTGTCCTTTGCAACTACATGGATGGAACTAGAGTGTATTATGCTAAGTGAAATAAGTCAGAGAAAGACAAATACCATATAATTTCACTCTTACGTGGAACTTAAGCTTCAAAACAGGTGAATGTAAGGAAAGTGAAAAAAGGAAAGAGAGGGAAGCAAACCATAAGAGACTCTTTTTTTTTTAATGTTTATTTATTTTTAAGAGAGACAGGCAGAGCGTGAGCAGGCAAGGGGCAGAGAGAGATGGAAACACAGAATCTGAAACAGGCTCCAGGCTCCGAGCCATCAAAGTCGGATGCTTAACTGACTGAGCCACCCAAGCGCCCCTAGTGTGATCTTTTAGTATTCTACAAACCACTGTTTGAGACAAGAGTGGAAGCAGAGAAACAGCTGGAGATCATTAAAGTAAACCCAGGTTATATGGTGGCTTGGACCAGAGTGGTTACAGTGGAAGTAGTGAGAAGCGATTAAAGTTTAAATATAATTTGAGGGCAGAGCCAACAAGATTTGTTAAGCGATTTGATGTACCATGTGGAAGAAGAGAAAGAGAGAGAGAGAGAGAAACCAATAATAACTCCAGCTACTGGGTCGGAGTTGATTATTTCACCCACTCATCTATGAACTCATCTCTGAAATGGGTTTGGTATTCATCCTTTGACTCAGACCTGATGGAGGGTTTAAGGGAGCTCTGACACTCCCGAACCACAAGAGGTATAGTGCCCGCCCCCTTGGGAAAATGTAACAAATCTCAGCTATTGTACTGGACATCCTTCTTCCAAGTGGATCTTCACCGCATCGCTGATGTTATCAGAGTCCGGTGTTTTACCTTCGGTTTTTACACTAACTCCTGCCTTACAGAGGGCAGGAGTTAGGTAGCTTTAAATTCTTAGTTTATGTCCCAGTGCCTGGAATATATATGTGTTCCTTAAGTACTTGTTGGCTATGTTCTTGCTAAATCTCATTGACACAATGTCTTTGTTTTGTTTCATATTTATCTTGTTTATTTTGAGAGAGAGAGAGAGGGAGAGAGAGCTCTTCAAAGGGAGGGGTAGAGAGAGAGAATCCCAAGCAGGGTCCACGCTGTCAGCCCAACCAGGTGCCCTGATGTTTTTACCAATCCTCTGGTCTTCCCAAAACCTTGGGTTCAAAATTCTTAACCTGGAGGTACCTGGGTTGCTCAGTCCTACTCTTGATTTCAGCTCAGGTCATGATCTCACAGCTCATGAGATCAAGCCCTGCAATGGGGCTCTGTGCTGACAGTGTGGAGCCTACTTGGGATTCTCTCTCTCCCTCTCTATCTGCCCCTTCCCTGTTGGTGCATATATGCTCTTCCTCTGTGTGTATGTCTCTCTCTCTCAGATAAATAAACAGCAACAACAAAAAACAAAATTTCTTAACCTATGAGGCCCTATTTCTCTCCTCTCCTCCCTTACTGCCTCCTAACCCCCATGATCCATACACGTAGATGCCCATGACAAACCAAGAATGTGCACCCTTTCAAAGACACATTCAACATTTATTTGAGCACAGCTGAAAATGAAAGATGGAGAGGGAAAACCCTAGGAGGTAGTCCTTGGTCTTCTTTCTGTTGTTACCCAAGCTCTTGCTAGAAACTTACATACACCATCGGGCAAGCAGAAGACCTGCCGTTAACAGGTCTCTCTGGAAGGCCAGTTACCAAAGTTTCCACTTCCCACAGCGCTTTGTACCATCCTCTTCATCAGTGTTTCTCACTCCTCACCTCCCCAGGATCTAGCCCAGGAGAGCCTGGAACAGATGTTCCATAACCATTCTTTAGACTCTGCTGGAGACCAAAGGAAAATGTGATGAACAAGGCTTGGAGAAATGGAGCCTTGAGCAAGAAGTGAAAAGGGATAGTTTGACTTAGGGCTTTCATTAATTAATTAATTAATTTATTTATTTATTTATTTACCGCTCCTTTAGCTCACCGCATGGTATTATGCTTACTTCCTTCACACAACTATCTTTATCGGAAATCAATTATTTATTTGCATGCTATTTATTTTTTTAAGTAAACCGTATGCCTAAGGTGGGGCTCAAACTCAGGCATCAAGAGTTGCATTACTTATTTGCATGTTTATCGCCTGCTGTAACCCTTCCTCTCCTAGGTCAGAAATTTTCTCCATCTTCCTCATAAGCGTATCCCGGATAAAATACAGTGAATAGAATGTCATGCAATTAATAGTTCTGGAATGAATGGCCATAAGAAAACCAACAAGAAGCATTTGAACTAAATATAAACGTAGTCAATACTTTACAGATTTTTTTTAAGTTCTAGGTACGGGGGCTCATAGTTTGTTTGCCTTCTTTATGATATATGAAAGTTGCGTAAGGTGAGAAATGTTGGCCAGGGGAAATATGCCTACTTAAGGAGTTAGGTTATCAAGGAAAGAGGTACTCTACCTAAATCCACTATTTGTGTTCTAGTTAGTTCTATACGCCCTTAAGTGTTAGAGAGAGGATAGCTCGTTCATTCCTGATTCCCTCGTCAGCGACCAGAACACTGCAAGCAAGGTAATGGGCGCTCAATAAATATTTGAGGAATGAAAGAACCAGGCAGAAAGCAAAGAATGTACTTATGAGCGAACCGGCTCGGACAGGCTGCAGTTCCTCCCCGAGGCAGGAGGCGGCGCCAGCGGTACACCAGCACGGCCGCCGGCAGTTCTTGGTCCCTCCGGCTGACCGTCCAACGCTAGGCCCTGAGGCCGGTGCCGGAATTAACCAATAGGAAATCGTCTTAGTTGTGGGGTCTGGCAGTGACGCCCAATGAGCGTAGCGGGTATAGGTAAGGGGAGGTGCGACAGGGAGGGGCAGCGGGGAGCGGTTAGAGGTGGGAGTTGGCGCTGCGGGCCGGGCGCGGGCCGGGGAGCTGCGATGCGGACGGGACAGCGGCGGTGACCGGAGCTGCCGCCCGACATGAACTCGCTGGAGCAGGCGGAAGGTAGAGTGGGCTTGCTGGGTTGCCCGGGCCCCTCCCGGGCTCCTCCCGGAAGCTGGAGGGGCAGGAGTGGCGGAGACCCCGCCCTGGGGAGAGGAGGCCGAGAAGGATGGACAGAAGGGGGTCGGAGCTTAGGGGCCGCGGGGGCCTGGCCAGGGGGCGGCCGGAGACGGCCCGAAGGTGATTCCGGCGCGCCCTGCCTCGGCGGGCGCTGGGGGGCGTTGCGTCAGCTTTCCCATCCCCCCCAGCTTGGACCGGGAGCCCCTCTTCTGGGCCACTTTTGTTTTTTACTCATTGGCAAAGCTTTGCATTTTGCCCTTTGTGAGTGCTAATTCTCCTTATTTTATTATACCGATAACCCCAGGAGTGGTGTCCTTAATTCCTGTTGGGGTTTCTGGTAAGTGCTGGGGTAAGGGAGAGCCTCTTGATCTCCTTTTAAAGTTTAAAAAACGCGACCGAGCCTTCCTTGCTCACTCAGGAGCACCTCGGGCGCCCGTTTCAGAAGGCCTCCGAGCTTGAGCTCCGAGAGTGTCGCGAAGATCACCTGTGACCCATTCAGAGGGAGGAAAGGGGAGTGTCTCTCCACAGCCGCCTGTTAGCCGTATCAGAAGTCCAGTAAGAGCGGACAGAAAGCGTAGCCATTAATTAAACATGAGGGCTGGAAAGCGGAATCGGATCATTGCGGTCAAACAGACCTCGAAGCCTTTGATGTTAGGGGAGTACGTTGTTCTAATAGAAAGTTCTTGGTTCCAACAGGATTGAAACTCGCCCTGATTTTGATCCTTTTATTTGCAACCCCCAAAATTCTAGCTTTTGGCGCCGGCTGAGGCTGCTGCTGATTTTCCACATACCATTTTACGAAGCTTCTAAAAGTGAACCAGCCAGTTTCCTTATATGTGAAATTGGAATTAAAGATACCTAATGTTTTTGTCAAGTGCTTAAAGCTGTCATAGTAAACGAAGTAAACAGTGCAGTGATACATGTAAGTCGGTGTGTAAGACCTGAAGCAGTTAGAGTAAAATTTCATCTTAATAGCTTCAGACTCGGCAGAGTGGCTAATTGGAAACTTGACCTCTTTTTACCTAGATCTCAAGGCTTTTGAGAGGAGACTTACAGAATATATTCATTGTTTGCAACCTGCCACTGGACGTTGGAGAAGTAAGTTCTGGAATGTTTCTTTAAGGCAAAGTAAGCTGACAGTTGATACTTTTATCCGTCTAGCAACGATTTTGCTTTTGTGTAAAGTTTTTGACTAACGGATGCTTTACTAAACCATAAGGTTTCCTTTTGTTTTGACGGTTTTTACCTTTTTTTTTTTTTTTTTAAGTTTACTTATTTTGAGAGTGAGTGGGTGGGGGAGGAGCAGAGAGAGAGAATCCCAAGCAGGCTCCGCACTGTCAGCGCACAGCTGGGCGAGGGTTGGATCTCAGGAACCATGAGATCATGACCTGAGCCGGAATCCAGACCGAGCCGCCCTGGCACCCCTGTTGCGACAGTTTTTAAATTTATTTAACTTTGTAAATAGTGCATCCTAAAGAAATTATTAAGAAAAGGAACTGGCCATCCAGTATTTTATGTGTTTAAATGGTTATTTTTCCATTAAAATACATGCACTTTTTAAATTAAATATTACAATATTGTTAAGTAACACATATAACTTCAGGAGCTTGTTTAGCAGTTTTATAATTCGCTTACTAAGTATCGAAATGAAGTTTCATTGAGGAAAACCATATTTAACATATACCTAGAAAGGTTATGAAATTACCCTTAGTTAACTTTGGCGTGATTGGGTTCTTTGGGAGCCTGCCCAAGAAAACAAATTGACATTTTAACTGTATATTCAAAATATCACGAGTAACATAGAATGTGGTTGAAAGAATTGTGTTATTACCCTGTGGAAATACACAGGAAATGCAGACAAGCGATGACCTCAGCACACAAAATGCTTTACTCAGTTACGTTGGGATCAGTCTTAAGTTCTTGGATGCGTGTTATTAAAATGGAATTTCTAGGGGCCCCTGGGTGGCTCAGTCGGTTAAGCGTCCGACTTCGGCTCAGGTCATGATCTCCCAGTCTGTGAGTTCGAGGCCCGCGTCGGGCTCTGTGCTGACGGCTCAGAGCCTGGAGCCTGCTTCAGATTCTGTGTCTCCCTCTTTCTCTGCCCCTCCCCCGCTCACGCTCTGTCTCTATGTCTCTCAAAAATAAACGTTAAAATGGAATTTCTACGAAGAGGGAAGTACAACAGCACATGTTGAAAACATCCTGCCTTTCAAAGTTTAATTCAGTTCGTGGGACCAGAGGGCACTATTGAAGTTAGGAGTTTTTTTTGTGCTGAGACTTTTTGTGATGTTTTTATTAGATCTGTTTGCAAAGTTTGATTCATATGCTGTGGGAATTCTGATTGGTCAGAATTTACAAGTAATGATTTTCTCAAGTTCTTTGGTTTATGGAGAAATTACCCCAAAAACCTTATTTCACTGCTACTTGAAAAAAAAAATTTTTTTTGGTAAAAATGTTTTTTAAGGCCTGTTTATTTTTGAGAGAGAGTGAGCAGGAGAGGGGCAGAGAGAGAGGGAGTCACAGAATGACCTGAGCCAAAATTGGCCGCTCAACCGACTGAGCCACCCAGACGCCCCCCCAAAATTTTTTTGAGCATATATAATAATGTCCTATCTTTATGTTTTGTAAACATAATATAGTGGGTGTACTTTATTTTTTTCTGTTATTCCTGGTCTCTGTGCTTATGTAAAAATGGCTTTGGCTTGGGTAACGTACCAATCAGCCGTATGTGTCCGAGGTCCCTTCCAGTAGGTTTGGTTTTGCTTTTGCTTCATTTTTCAAAAGAAGAATCTGTGTAGTATATTTCCTAATGGAAATACAGAATTTTAAGAAATTGAGTTTAGTGTGTTATGAGCTGAGAATGTTAATTTTGAAATTTTGATTCTGTACTAAATACTTAAAATGAGATTGTTTTCCTATGATTTGCCTCTTCTATAAAGTACATCACCAGGAATCATAGATACAGTTTGACTACGTTTCTATTGTTTGAATCCCGATCTTCACATTTGAAAACCGTCTGCATCCTAACTGAAGGACAGGAACTTGATATCCACAATATTAGCTAAGTCTTAGTGCTCTTTTTTTAATTTCTAGGAGTAGTACCATTTATTCTTTTTTTAAAAAAAATGTTTTTGAAGATTTCATTTTTAAGTTATCCCTATACCCAATGTGGGGTTCCACCAGCAACTCCAAGGTCAGAGTCACATTCTTCACATTCTCCGTATTTCAGGACTGACTAAGCCAGCCAGGTGCCCAGTACCATTTACTGTTAAGTTTTATTAGGATCTATTCAGAATTCCTAAAATAATTCTAGCTCAAGTGGGGAGAAAGAAAACTTTTCTGAGTTCTCCTATCAGTCATTTTTACCCTGATCTTCAAGTCTCTGAAGAAAGTCTGATCCCCAACCGCGTGCTCCGCCTTCCTAACTGCAGGCTCCTGTCTGCAAGGCCAGATCCTCAGTCGGAATTCTCAGTGCATTCATAAAGGGGCCTTTGTCTGGTTTGTTTACATTTGAAAATGAGAGGCGTTTTTTGTTTTTTAACTTGAATCTACAAGATCTGCAAAATCACAAAGCACATTGAAAGTTACATAATATGGAAACTTATATTAAAATGTTACTATGTTGATTCTTACAGCTTTTAATTTCGTTAATCGTTGTTAACAGCTTATGTTCTCACTAATTTCATGTTTATCTTTCTTCAGTGCTGCTTATAGTGGTGTCTGTCTGTACAGCTACTGGTGCCTGGAACTGGTTAATAGATCCCGAGACCCAAAAGGTAGAAATTTTGATTTAAAATCTTTTGTAGATTAAATAAGGTAATGCAGTTGTGCTTTGTTCATTGTAAAGTATTATTCGAAAGCTACCTATTGTTATTAGTAGTGATATTTATCATTATATTAAAAATATCCCTTATATTAGCTTTCTTAAGAAAAACTTTGGTTGGCTTTTGTAGAGTGAGGTTTTTTTTTTTACAGGGAAAAAGCTCTAAGACATATTACTCCACTTTTATTATTTCTCCTTCATTTCTGAACTTTTTACATATCTTTTTATATATATTGACATATTTTTACATGTTTTAGTGTAAACATTGTCTTTATTCTGCTTTGTTCATTTAGGGTCATCTGTGCCAGCTTTTAAAAATTATAAAATACCATTTCCTTCTATGACTTGTCTTTGGTAGTTCCTTTCCTCCTCCTGTAAAGTATTTGAGATGACTTTGCAGGAAACATATATGATAAAATAACAAAATATAAATGTAATACAAAGTCAAATTAGAAAAAAAAGACTGATTAGAGGGCCTAAAACAGGAAGGAAACCAGGTCACAGACAAGGCCACGTGGACCAGAACACTTGCCAGAACTGAGTTACAGATTAGCCTCTGAGTTACCTAATCAGTAAGTCACAGGTCTATGGTTTTCAGTCTCTGTGAAGAGACCACAAGTATAAGTTTCATCAGCTAGCAAAGATTTTGTTATCCACATTTATCTTTAAAAAAAAAAATTCCTGCCTGAAATTTAATATAGGAAACACAGAGATCTCCCATTGGGCACTGTCCAAGAACATCCCCATACCAAAGGCAATAACAGATTTCATAATGTTATTTCTTGAAGCATTCTTCGATGAAATCTGATAGCATGTTTTTCAAAATTCTACGTCTTTCTTCTAACTTGTACCTTAATTTCAAACTCAGGCTTTTTTATTAGAGGAGCCATAGTCTCCCAATTTTTCAGTGAAGTTTTTTTCCCTCAGTGCAGCTTTATTTAGGTAATGATGATGTTGTAATCCTCTCAAATCATAAACCCACATCGTTTTTTAAATTGTAATTAGGTAGACTACTTCTAGTAGCTTTATTTATAACCTGTTAGGTTCTACAGAAGGAAAACCTAAAAGCAAGGCTTTGGTCAGCAGTCCAAATGGCAGTTCAGGCAGCCAGGGGTTTATTTAGCAGGTAGTCTCCCTGATTATCCGCTGGGGTGGAGACATAGAAGGACAGGAGGCAGGGGAGGTTGGGGATGGAATTTTACGTTAATAGAGGAGTTTTGATGGCAGATAGGAAACTCTCTTGTGTGTTCATTTATAAAAGTCAGATCTTATGGCTGTGCTTGGTGCTCCTCTTCGGGGAAGAGCCAGGAGGCTGGTGAGAAGATTGAAAACGTCTCTCTTGGGAAATGAATCTGACTTCTAATTGGGAAAAATACAAGCTGATTTCAGCTAGTTGAGATCTTAATAAAACACAGAATTAAATGTAATTTGAAAAAGGCCCAAAACTCTGTAGTTAATGTAATTTTCTAAATTAGGTAAGAATGTAACTATTAGCCTAAGGGTTAGCTCTTTATATTTCAATATTTAATAACCTCCAACCTGACAGGAGTTTTAAAAAGCGGTGGTTTCTGTAGCAGGAGTTGCAGACTCGAAGGCCAGTGCAGGACCAGCTGGGAGAACCCGAGGGAGAGGGATATGGCACGCTGGACAGTGCGCGAAGGCCTGATCTCAGGGGGAAACTGGCAGGTAGTTAGAGGCAGTGATTGTCGCCACGGAGGAAAGAAGGCTGGTTCTGACTGGTCTAGTTAAAATTAACACCTAAGACACGCTATGTGCTTACATTGCGTGGGCCGCGTGAAATAGAGCTGGCCTTGGAGATTCGCCTCTCCTTAAAGGTTTTACGAAGACGTTTCCCTGGAATATTAACCTTTCTTCAGAATTTTATCCTTCCGTTTCTGATATTTCAGCCTCTCATTTCTTCATTTGACAAATTTATTTAGCAGATACCATGCGAGGCCAGCTACCTGGTGCTTTTTGTAAGTGTAGTTCTCAGTCTTGGAATATGTACGCATCTCCCAGTAGGAGGGTGAAGTACACACGCCGTGGCTTAATTCTGTTGCTCCCGTTCAGTTATTGACCCATTCGATTTCTTTTTCCAGGCTCTAAACACATCTTTCCTCCTTCGGTCCCCAGTTCTGTTCCTAGTAGTCTGGCTGTGGCGCCCGCTCCTATTCCAGTGCTGGATCCTGGACTCTTGTTCCCACATATTCGTGTTGTCCTGCTTCCTGCTGTCATCTGATCATGCCCAGATCTGAAATTAGCCCTTCGTTTCTCTTAGACTCTCATTTGGTTGGTTCCTTGTTTGAAATAGGCTCTACACCCACTGTGGGGCTTGAACTCACAACTCTTGAGATCAAGAGTCAGATGCTCTACCAACAGAGCCAGCCAGGTGCCCCATTCTTGGTTTCTAAATTGCTTCTTGCTAGGAGGGGCTCAGGAAATACGTTTGGTTGGATGGTTTTTGGTTTTAGGGATGAACCTGTAATGGTTCAAGTCTTTAGAACGAATGGAGGGATTACTGCTGTCTTGCTAGGTGAAAGATATAAAACAAATTATTTTTATTTTTATGTCTAGCAAGACAACTAGGATTATTTTGAATTCTTCAAATCCTCGTATCTTAGATTAAAATGTTAACATACATTTAAGCACAGGTGGGGAGGTAGGAGTTGGTGTTCGGAGATTTCGAACGTGTTTATATCTCAACCTCTTCTTTTTCAGGTGTCCTTCTTCACATCGTTATGGAACCACCCGTTCTTCACCATTAGCTGTATCACTCTGATAGGCTTGTTTTTTGCTGGAATACACAAGCGAGTCGTCGCGCCATCAATGTATCCTTTGCAGAACTGAGTTTTGTTCTCAGGTGAAATTAAAGCACCTTGATCATCGAGGTGTTGTTAAAACCTTACTCCTCATGGGGTAAATTTTCCTTTGACCACAGTTTTTCAGTATAGCTGCTCGATGTCGAACTGTATTAGCAGAATACAACATGTCTTGTGACGATGTGAGTATTGCGTACATTAGAAAGTTATAGACCCGCATGAGAGGACTGAAATGTTTCAGCTTAAGTAAAACAGACATTAACAGGTTGTCGGCAGGGATTAGTAGTGGGCAGGTTCTTCACAGCTCTGGTCCTAAGATACGCATTTGCATCTCGGAAATTGAGATGCAGCTAATAAGCTGTGGTGTCGTACGGTTCAAGCTTTTTTTTTTAAAGTAAGCTCTGTGCCCGCTATGGGACTTGAACTCACAACCCTGAGATCAAGAGTCACGGCTCTACTGACTGAGCCGGCCAGGCACCCCCAGTTTAATCTTTCTTAATGACATAAAATCACGATGCAGTGTCTTATAATTGAAGTCATCATCGATCTAATATACCGTGGTCACTGTTGGCCAAAAATGGCTCAGTGGGTGTTGGTTTTTTAAACTGTTATTTATCTAATAGTATTCTGTATGTAGGATTTTAAATTAGATCTCAGGTTGACAGACTACAGACATAGAAACCAACTGTGTTTTTAAAAGTTGATCTGATTTTG
>PITB01034693.1:0-12767 GCA_004024585.1 Paradoxurus hermaphroditus | reverse complement strand
GCGGGTGGAGACAAGACCCCCCCCCCCCGCAGCTGGCGGGGGACCCATGGCGGAGAGGTACTTGTGTGTGCGCGTCCCCGCGTTCCTAGCTCCCGGCTCCCCTCCGCTCCCGTCTCTTCCCCTGCTCCCCGAGCCCTGTGACATCCTCAGGGCCTCCCTGTGGTGGGCGTGCCCCTCCCCCCCTCCCGCTGTCCCCCAAGGAGAGGTGGGGGGTGCAGATCATCACCTGGACTCTGGGGCCAACGCGGCGGCCTCAGTCTCAGGAGGCGATGGGGCGGGGGAGCGGCTTTGAGGAGGGCCCGGTGTGGGGGCTCTTGGGGGGCTGACTCTCCGTCCAGCCTCTTCCCTCCCGCGGCCAGGGGCTTGGTGCGTGCACAGGGCGTGTGCACACAGGGCACTGCCGTGGGGTCGCCTGGTCCCCGCTTGTGCCCCGTCCTGCGCTCCGGGGTGTGCCGGGGCACGCCAGGACCGGGGTCCTGTTCCCACCCCACCCCCCACCCCGAACCTCAGCTCGCCACCTAGGGTCCCCAGCACACCCTGCTCCTGTGGGCCCTTCCAGCCCCGACAGGAGGGCGGGGAAGAGGGAGCGGTGTGGCCAGCCTGGGGTCCGCCAGGCTTCGGTCAGGAACTCTGTGGCCTCGGGGAAGATGCCGGGTCTCTCCAAGCCTCGGCTTCCTCACCCGCAAACTGGGCGTGACCGCAGAGCCCGGTGGAAGCAGAAACTGTCCGGTGTGCTTGGATGCGGCACTGACGGCCGCCGGTGTCAATCTCGCCATCTCTTCACCCCCCGCCTGTGTGCCAGGCATCGGGGGCTCTCCGTTCACCGCTCTGTGCTGGGGTCCCGCCCGCTCCCGGGGACACCAGGAGCGATGGAGGCCAGTGCGGTGGCTGTCGACACAGCGCCCGTCAGCCACAACAAGTAGGCTTACGTGCTGTGCGGAGCAGAGGGGCCTGTAGGCCCAGAGCAAGGGCCGAGACCCTTTGGGGAAGGCTTCCTGGAGGAGGTGTCTGATCTAGGCCTTAAACAATGAGTGAGAGGTAGTCATTCACTTTTTCATTTACTCTGCGTGGACGTGGAATGATCCCCGGGAGACACCAGTGAGGGACAAACAGCCAAGCGCCCGGCGGCCATCGTGCGGCTGTAACACCACACACATGTGCACACGCGTACACGTGCGTGCGTATCTGGGCGTGAGTGGCGCCCGGGGCAGGGACTGGCCGCGACATCGCCCCGCGGCCGGCCGTCTGAGACCGTGCTCCCGGCGGGGGCGCTGGCTGCCAGCGTGAGCGGCACCGGGGGCTGCGGGGAGCCGGCGGGCTGGGCGGTGGCGGGAACAGGGGCCGGGGCCCCGGG
This sequence comes from Paradoxurus hermaphroditus, assembly GCA_004024585.1. Lineage (NCBI taxonomy): Eukaryota > Metazoa > Chordata > Mammalia > Carnivora > Viverridae > Paradoxurus > Paradoxurus hermaphroditus. The sequence continues at coordinate 11,413 of PITB01034693.1, read as the reverse complement.
GGTGGCGTGTACCGTGCAGCAGGAGGACACGAGGTGGGGGGTGGAGCCCCGACCCAGGCCGCAGCACGGACGGCCCCCGAAGACGCGCTACGCCAAGGAAGGCGATCGCCTTGGTGCGACTCCGTCCGGGAGGAGAAACGTGCAGCAGAAGCCAACCCGCGGCGGCCGGTGGGGGAGGGGTGGGGAGCGGCGGCTGACGGGCCCGGGGCTTCTCGGGGTGGGGGCGCCCGACACCCTGAGGGCACGGGATGCCCCCGACTGTTCATTTAAGATGGTTAGTTTCCTGTTACGTGAAGCGCGCTTCGGCAAGTTATTGAAAAAGAAAAACCAGGGGTTCCTGGCTCGGTCGGTGGGGCGCGCGACTCTTGATCTCGGGGTCGTGAGCTTGAACCCCGCGTTGTGCGTAGAGCTTACTTTAAAGAAAAAAGAAAACCAACTCCAATGCTGTCCTGGGCACGTGTGCGTTTGGGGGGGCGGCTGCCAGCTAGGTTGCCAGGTAGGAACTGGGGCCCGGGGAACCCAGGACTCTGCATTTCCAGGCGACCCCTCCTGACCTGTACATGGGAGACTCGCTCAAGGTCTTGGACCAAAGCTGTGGGGCCGCATCCAGGTCAGGGCACCAGCTCACGGCCTCCCCGCAGCCAGGGCCGGAGTGCCCGCCCCTGGCCCGGCGCCCGCACGGCCCCCCCACCTCCCCCACCTCCCGGGCTCTGCCGGGAGCAAGGAGGCCGGATGGAAAAGTACCTCCCGGCGGAGAGAAAGGCCCCGGCCAACACGAGGATTCCGGTGGCTTCTCAAGACACAAGCTGCAGCCTGTTTAAAGGGGGGGGGGTGGTTTGCCAGTGTTTGCTCTGGTGGGACCTTGTTATGAATGGACCGGGTTTTGTTTAGCTGGTTAAGTTTTTATTTGTTTAAAAAATAAAAAAAAAAAAAAAGGCCGGCAAGACCATCCCAACTGGGAACGCCGTGTCAGTCCAGAAAAACCGAGAAAAGGCCGGAAGAGATGGAGGGGGAGTCCAGCCGCCCGAGGCACGTCGGGTGGGGCGTGAGGTCTGGCCGTGGAGCCCCCCGCCCGTAGCGGACACGACGTTTCTCGAGTGCCCGCGGCGCACGGGCCTCCCGGCCAGGCCCTGGGCTCCGCTCCGCCCGCCGAGTGCACGAGGCAGAACCGTCGGTGGTCATGCTGCAGCCGAGGACACCGAGGCACAGAGGGGAAGGCGCCTCCCGGGTCACACGGCTGGAAGGTGGCAGGGGCGGGAGTTGTGGCCCCGTCTGAGGGCTCTTTCCCCCGTATTCCATGGCCACTCGGAGCCAAACCCGCCCGCGGAGTCGTGGCCCGCACAGAAGCCGCCTGGTCACCGAGCTTTCCGGGGCGTGGAATGGAACCCCTTGCCGGCAGGCCGTCGAGGCCACCCAGCAAGCCACTGCCCCGCTGCCCCGACGCCAGGGTCTCACCTAGACCGAGGTCAGAGAAAGCCTGGCCACGCACAGACCCCTCCTAGCCACTTGACCCCCCCCCCCCTGCTTTCCAGGGCGGACGTCGCCCCTGCTCCCGCTGTCCTCGGCGTGCCCACCCGAGGACCCCCGCCGCCCACCCCGGGGGGGAAAACGCCCACGGCCCCTGATCTTCAGACACTTGTCCGCTCTGGCCTGGGCTCTGGGGGAGACGCTAGCCTGCGCCTCGGGAAACCTTCCGAGGAGCCTCTGCCCCACCCCGGCCGGTGACCACTGCTGTGTCCGTTTGTGAGCCCCAGGCACCTTCTCTGAGCCCAGCGGCCGGCCCTCGGGGGCTCCACCAGCGCCTCCCGCCCTGGCGTTCCCTGGTTTTGAGCAGCTCCAATTCCAGGTGGATGTTAAAGAGACAAAACTCTCGGCCAGGAGTGGACATACTTACCGCAACTCACCGGCCCTGCCCTGCCCCAGGGCCTTTGCGTGGCTACTCCCTGCCCCAGGGCCTTTGCGTGGCCACTCCCTGCCCCAGGGCCCTCACCGGACTTCTCACTCTCCGTGACCGTGCACCCTGATGCTCCCTCTCCTCGCCGCTGTCCTTCCATAGCACGAACCACAGTAAATAATTACATGTTCGGTCTCTCGTGTCGCCGTCCACTGGGGGCAGACGCCTCCCTGGCACACAGGAGGCCCCCGGAAAGTGTCTGCGGACCCCCGGGTCGGGACCCCCGGGTCGGATGAGCCCTGAGCGGGAGTTGCTGTGGCCTGGGCAGATGTGGACATCCGTGGTCCGGTGGCGCCCTCTGGTGGTGCATGCTGACGCCACGCTGAGGGCCGACCCCTTTCTCTTTCAGTCCTCCCTCCCCTGGGCCGGCCCCTCTCGGGGGACCCGGCCACCGCGGTGACGCAGGCGGCAGAAATCAGTCCTCCCGGAGTCCCGTGAGCTGCTTCTGGATGAGCAGGTGAGTCGGGAGGTCGGCCAGCTTCCCTCGTTATTATTACGTCGCCGCCGTGAATAACGTTAGCCATAAAACGGCCCCCGTGAGCCGCCCGCGGGGCCCGGAGCGGCCTCCCCGACTCATCGCCTGGGACCCTTGGCGTCCCGGACGCTAAACACGAGGTCCGAGTGTCGGGGCGGAGCCCGGAGAGTCCGGGCGGGGCCCCAGCCCCTGCACGCGTGTGAACAGCACGGAGGCTCTCTGGAGGGACGGCGTCACGGGGACGCGGACGGGCGCTGCGCGGGTGCCCCGGGGGGTCGCGGGACTGTGAGTCGGCCGTGAAATAGCGGAGTTCTGAGGACATACTCCGCGGTTCACAACCACGTGCCAAACACGCTACTGAAATCGTCTCCGTGAAGGCCGCGATCGCCGGACTTGCTTATTCAAAAGGGGCTTTTCAGGGGCGCCTGGCGGCTCCGCCGGTTACGCGTCCGACTCTTGCCTCCACCTCAGGTCGTGCTCTCACGGTTTTAAGACTGGGCCCCGCATCGGACTCGGTGCTGATCGCGTGGTGCCGGCTGGGGAATCGCTCTCGGCCCCTCCCCCACTCATGCTTTCTCTCGCTCTCAAAAACAGCAAAGGTATTTTTATTACTTTTTAAACTCCGTGATTAGAAGAACCACCAGAGGAGGAACTAGGTTATTCTCGCCGGAGCCCGTGTGGGAGCCTTGAGGACCTCCCGTAGCCTCAGGGAGCCTCGGTCTTGTGGTCAAGGAGATGGGCATGCCGTGACCTGCCTCGGGTCGTAGTGAGGCGTGAGCGGGGGCAGGAGGGCGTCCTGGAAACCGGACGCGTGGAGGTGGGGTCCCGGGGTCCTCATCCTTACTAACCCTTGCACGTGGAGCTCTCCTTGGAACTCCAGCCACTTCTCCCGGCCCGGGGGCAGATGGGCCAGCCGGTCTTTCGCAGGCGGGTCGCCGTACGCGGTGGCGTCCTCGCGCACCCACCAGGCCTGCCAATGGCACGTCGGGCTCGGCCACCCCGTGTCGGGCGCTGGGCAGGAGGGATTTCGGAGCGGGCGCGCCGTCGTGTGGGCTGTGCCCGGGACACGGCAGGGCCTGACTATGAAGTCAGAATCGTGCCGTTTCCTGAGCTTCTGCACCCAGAGGACCACGCGTGGGGCCACTGATAGGAACCCGCGGGGCCCGAGGGGCCCGAGCAAACGTGCACACTCGCTCCCGCGTCATCAGTCTCCGAAGTCACGGCTCGCTGGGATGCGCCGGCGCTGAAGGAACTCGGCCCGTCCTCGGTGAAGCCCCCGTGACCCGGTTGAGTCCAGAGAGAGCCGGCGACACGCCGGGCCAGAGGTTTTTAGGGTCCAGGCTGCCGGACACGGGAAGGGGGCCGGGTGACAGCGGTGAGGCTGAGTCTCGTCAGCGGGACTGAGTGACGTCACCGCGCTCTCTGCACGCGTCCCGTCCTACCCGGAGCTGCTGCGTGTGTGACCCGGAAACCGTGCAGGGACTGAGTTCACGTCTGACCCATGACCCTGCAGCCGCTCCTGCGGCCCCCGCCAAGCTCTCGGACGTTCACGTGCCCCGCGGCGGGCCACGTCCTGGTCTGTTTGGGGCTCCCGTGGTCTTGGCCGGGTAGGAGCCCCCCCTTCCTCCCGCCTTGGCGTCCCCAAGGATGACAGTGAAACGAGAAGATGCAGCGAAAGAGGAAGCGTGATGAGCCAAACATTTCATTGTCGGAAGGTTCCTTCTTCAGCAGTTTGAGGTCTCAAGTCCCTCCTCCCAAAACAAACACCCCTCCTCAGAACAGAGGGTGCGCCGTGAACGCGCCTGCGCACGGACGCACGGCCTCCTGCTCCCCACGGGCGCCCACAGCGCTCGTCCCGGTCGGGGGCTGCTCCCGAAGTGGGAAGCTTTTGTTCGCGCCTCGGTCTCGGCCGGCAGCTTGCTTCTCACCCACCGTCTCGGTGTCGGGCTGGGCGGATTCGACTGCAGGGACGGTGTTCCCCGGTGGCCACTCTTATTCCTGTGGCACTGGGTATACTGTCTCCTCCGTCATTTCTAATTTTGTTAAGTCTTTTTTTTAATTATTTTTTTTAATCTTAAGTTTTGAGACCGAGAGAGAGAGAGAGAGAGAGAGACAGAGCGTGAGCAGGGGAGGGGCAGAGAGAGAGGGAGACACAGAATCCGAAGCAGGCTTCAGGCTCTGAGCTGTCAACAGAGAGCCCGACGCGGGGCTCGAACTCACGAACTGCGAGATCATGACCTGAGCCGAAGTCGGACGCTTAACCGACTGAGCCCCCCAGGCGCCCCTATTAAGTCTTGACAGGCCTGTCGCTAATAGTGAAATTGAATCAGTCATCAAAAACCTCCCAACAAAGAGAAGTCCGGGACCAGAAGGGGTCGCCAGTGAGCTCGAGCAGAGCCACGAAAAGGTGACAAACAGCCAGAGCAGCCCTGAGACCCGAGAACAGAGCTGGAGCACCGCGCCTCCTGCCTTCAAGATGCGTCGCGAAGCCTCAGTGATCAAACGTGCGGTGGCAGCATCAGCACGAGCGTACAGACCGATGCGACGGGACGGAGCCCGGAAACGAGCCAGGCGCTTAGGCTCGGCTGACCTTTGACACGGCGCCAAAAACACGGCGTGGGGAGAGGGCAGTCTCTTCAACACGTGGTGGTGGGAGAACGGGGGATCTCCACGCAAAAGAATGGAAACTGGACCCTTAACTTCCCACCTCGGCAAAAATCAGCTCAAAATGGATTCGGCTGAAACAGAAGACCTCAGGCTGTACAGCTCGGGGCAGAGCAGGGGTGGAAACTTAGGTCCACACAGAAGCGTGATGCCCACGGATGGCTGGCTGCGGCGGCTCAGAACTGCCAGAGCTGGGCGGCGACCAAGACGCCCTTCCGGGAGGGGGGCGGACCCGTCACCTGTGGCACACCGTCACTAAGCCAGTGACAGAAGCCAGTGTGAAGTCTGCATCTGGTCCGATGCCAACTGCGCGGCACGGTTTCTGGAAGACAAAGCTATGAAGACAGGGAGGATGAGGGGTGCGGGGGAGGGGAAGGAACGAGCGGGTGGAGCCCGGGGGTTTTCCAGGGCAGTGAGGCCACTCTGTACGGGGACACCTGTCCTTGTGCAGCGCCCCAGCCCCGCGGAGTTCACGCTGAGAGCCCGCCGTGCGCTGTGGGCCTCGGGCGATCCGGCCGTGTCGGTGAGGGCTCACCAGTGTCACAGGGGCGCCCTCTGCTGGGAGCGGGGGACGAGGGCATACGGAAACCCTCCGAACCTTCCCTCAGCTTCGCTGTGAAATAAAACCAGTTTTTAAAACTTTGTCCTTTTTTCCCTTTCTTAAAAAAAAAAAGAGCGAAAGGCCCTTGGATGTTAAAACTTCCGTTGCCTGAATAAAGCGCTCAGCTAGGAGACAAAGCGAAGGGTATTTTCGGGAAGCAAAGAGCAGACAGAGAGGAAATCAGAGGACCTGCCAAGGCGGTGCGGCCCCTCGGAGTCCGGAGTCCGAGCGAGCAGCGCAGGGGGGCGGGGAGGACGCGGTGCGCAGGGAGGAGGCGCCGCGCCCCAGCCGGAAGTGCGCAGCACGTGTCTGAGCCGGGAAGGGGGCGCGAGCCCGAGCCCGGGGCCGTCAGGGTTCCATCCCAGGAGCTGGTGACAAGCGGCCTTAAGCTCGGTCGAGGACACACCCACACGTGAAATCACGCGACGGGGGAACCGGGGGCGCAGACCCTCGCGGCACCTGTGCTGGGAGGGGACGGGATGGCGCCTGCGACGAGAGGAACGGAGGGCTGACTCCGGAACCCACGGTCTGGCTCACCACCCGCCAGCCGAGGGGGGAGCGGAACAAGGGTCCCTTCGGACAGGCTGCCGTGCTGGGAACCCGGAGCGCGCCAGGCCCTTGCTCGAGGACCAGGCAGAGAACGTCCTGGAGAGCTGCAGCATCCTCCGCGGACCCCAGGGGCGGGGAGCCTGAGCAGACGCGTCTCGGGACGGCTGCGAGGCGCACCCGGAGAGGCCGGGGCTCCCGGGGCGGGGCGGGCGGCCGGGCGGGAGCACCCCTGTAACTGGGGAGGCGCGCCGGGGTGGAGGCAGACTTCGCAACAGAGCAAAAGCAAAGCCCGGGGCGCCTGGGAGGCTCGTCAGTCAAGCGTCCGACTCGGATTCTGGCTCAGGTCGCCATCTCACGGGTCGTGGGGTCGAGCCCCGCCCGCATCAGGCTCTGCACGGACAGTAGAGAGCCTGCCGGGGATTCTCTCTCCCCCCTTCTCTCTCTAAATAGATGAACTTTGAAAAAAAACAGCACAAGCAGCCGCAGAGCCGTATCACCTGCTCTTCCCTCTGTGTCCTCAGGCCGCCTCTGCCTACACTGGATCGGGCCTCGGATCCGGCCGCGGTGGGCACCGTGCGGAGCTTGCCCTGCCGGCGGGGGCGTCCAAGCCCTCCCCTGGGGGCTCCGCGGACCGACCGCCTCCACAGGCGCTCTCGCCGGGCCACCGCGGGCCGCCCCGCCCCGCCTGGCAGCCGAGCCGAGCTCACGTGCGGTAGGAGACGGGACTCGGCCACCTTTCTGCTTGGGTAGCGTTTTCATTATCCATTTTAATGCCACTGTCACAGCCTGGGTACGGAGTCCACCTGACACCCGTTCAGGAGGAACGCGGGGAACGGCGCGCCAAGATCCCACGCGGACAGGAGCCTGAGAGCCGCCGCCGGCCCAGTGTCTGAGCTCGGGGCCGTGTCTCCGTGTTCCAGGACGTTTGTGTTCCTGCACGTCTGGGACGCCAGCAAGCGCCTCCTGGGACGGCGAGGCGGGCGTGCGGCCTGCCCGTGGGTGCGCACACCGCTCGTGCACGCAGCTGCCCGCCCGCCCTCACGGCGGCGGGAGCGCACGGCCCGGTCCCCCGCCTCTCGGACCTCGGGCTCCCTCAGGCACAAACGTTACCTTGGTTGAATGAAGTCATTGGTGCCTGGGGTTCTGGATCCGGGAGACAGGTTTTTAAGAAGTGTTTTTATTTCAAAGTGCACTAAAAACACCGCGGGACGCGTGCGATGAAGTCGAGTCGGACGACAGGCGCCCGCCTGGAGCAGATGCTGCGTGTGGACGGGACGAAGGTCGCGAGGGCCGCGTGGAAGGCCCAGGCCACTCGTCACAGCACCGAAGCGAGTCGGGGCTTTGCAGACAACGTAGGAGTGACAGTAACCGAGGAAAAGCCAACCACCGGAAACAGCGCCGGTCCCCGAGGACCTGGGCCGCTGACCGAGGCGTCTGGGGTGGCGGTGGCCTCAGTCACGTACGGGCGGTGCCGGAGGCGGCGAGGACCCGATCTGCACACACCTGCCAAGTCTCACGAGGCTCAACCATTTCGACCACTTTTATTGATAAACAGGTACACACAGGAAAAGCCTCACGCCGAAGCCGAACACACGCGGCCACCCCGGACAACAGATGTGCAAATGCGTACGCGGCACCACCTCTGCCGCTCACCCGCGTTTGGGCCCCTCGGGCCTGTCCCTCCGGCAGGGACGCGGCCCCTGCCGCGGGGCTCTCCGCCCGTCTCAGAGACGCCCGGCCCGCCCGGCCACGGCTGTGTCTCAGGCGGGTCCCCGCGGATCTGTGGCAGCGGCGGCAGCGTCCTGATTAGGACAGGGTGCGGACTCGTTAAAAACAGAAAGGCAAACAAAACGGTTCACAGCTGAACGGGGAGGCGTAGAAGCCGGGAAGGAGCCGCCGACTGTCGTCAGCGGGCAGGCAGGCTTGAAGGAGGGCCTCGGGCTTCGTCCAGGACCGCGTCCTCCGGAGTCCCGCGGGACGGGTGCGGACCCGGCAGGTTAAGGCGAGTCCCCACGGAGGGGAGCTGTTTGCTCTCTGACAGAATCTGAAGCTCTGCACCAAAGGTCCTATCTGATCACTTGTGACGTGGGTAGAGAAACAAACATGAATGGTACAAAAAATAAAGCTTCTGGCTTCCGGAACACTCGGCGAGTGAGTGAGTGAGGCTCAGGCTCCCCTCACGTCCTCAGGGCTGCCCGTCTCCCGCGGGGGTCTCTGCGGCCGCGCCCGCCCTCCTGCACGCCCGGCCGCAGCATCCGGCCGCACGGCACGCTGGGCCACCACGAGACCCTGCTCTTCCCTCTCTCGAGCGCCGTTTGGACACTGCCGATTTGGCTGGAACAAAAAACCATCCGTTCCCAGGCCCTCACGCACTCCAGATCTTTGAACTAAAGTTAAAACGGGAGGGCAACGAAGGACCACACAGGAGTGATTGTTCTTTGGATCAAGATACTCTCCAAAATGCAATACATTCATAATTCGTAACAAACCCCAGGGGACAAGGGTCCCGAGGCAGCTCTCTCCCCATCCCTGAAACGTCGGTTTCTAAAACACGGCTCGCTGGCCGCACGCCGCTGGTAACTGTTAGGTCGCCTGAACGACACTGCCAATTTTAAGCACACATGCACGCACGCGCACACAGGCACAGACACGCACGCAGACTTGCCGACAGGGTCGGAGCCGCCTCTTCCCGGGCAGTGGGAGCGTACCTAAAGCCACCTTCTCCGTTCAGCGCACAGACCGTTTGCACACTCAGTGCCAAGTGTCAGAGCTCATGGAGACCGAAGAGTATTTCTAAGTAAAGGCCCCTCCTTGCTCAAGGGCGTGCACTAACGAATCCCAGGGTCAACAGGAACGCCCTGAAACCATTAAGCTGGAGAACTCTGGTTCACTGGATTGACTTTTGTTTTCTTCATGATTGAAAAAAGCAGCTCGGTACACAGGACTTTAATACCCACGTGACATCCCGCACAACTTCGCAGAAAACGCTAAGTGTTGGTAACCAGACTCCTAGCTGAGCCGGAAGAGGGTGACACGGGGCGTCTTCACGCGGCCACATACCTTGTTCGGTGCCCGGGCGGAACCTGGCCGGCGCGGCATCCCGCCACTGACCGGACAAGCTGCGATCTGTGACTGTCAGTCCGTGAAACTGCTTGCTGCAAGCAGCTGCTCTGTGTCGGTCCCGCGTGCCCTCCCGGTCACAGGGGAGCAGCCGCTGCCCCTCCGGACCCCGAGTAAGTCACTTCGCGTCTGCCGACAGGTGTCCGCGAGACGAGGCCTCAGACGGAGAGCTCTGGGCCTCCTTTCCTGGGTCTGGTCTGCAGCCGCCCCAACCGGAAGCCGACAAAGGGGTTCATCCAGAGAAGCGAGGGGGGCCCCCCGAAGACGGAGCGCATCCCCTCCCATCTCAGCCGCCGCTCCCACGTCGGCTTCTCGCTCTTCAGCCTCTCGATCTCCTGGAGGTGGAAAGGAGGGCAGGAGGGTGGCGGGCAGCACCGGCAAAGCCCCCCCACCCACGCGGGTGAGAGCAGAGGAGCCGCCGCGGGTGGAACCCGCTGCCACCCGACAGCCACGTGCTCAGGTGACGCGTGGCCTCGCGGTCAGGGGAGCAGACCCTCCTTGCCCTGCGGGCCCCATGGCCTCCTGAGCGCATCCAGGCTGCGGCCACCGGCCAAAGCAACAGGAGGTGCAGCCGGCCAGCCCCCTGCCCCCCGCCACCCCCGGCACTCGGTGGGGGCGGGGCACCAGCCCTGACCTCATTTGTCACGAATCTTTACCAGGTGCCTGCTCTAGACCCTCCGGTGCGAAGGCATGAAGGCGGTCGGGCCCCCGCCCCTCCCTCGGCTCTCGTAGGGGCTGGGTCTCCTGGAAACCGGGCACCGGCCTGGCGCTACCTGCACGGCTCTGCTGACTCCGAATCAAACCGATCCTCGAACCGGCACGGCGCGTGCCGCATGAAGACAGAACGACAGACACGGGGGCCTGTCGCGGCTCGTCGAGGCGGCCCTCTCTACCTCCCGAGGTGATGCGCTCGCGTCTGGTGTTGACCCGGCCTTTCCCACTCACTCGCGCCCGCTGTGGAGCAAGCGCAACGGACGAGGAGGCCTACCGTCTCGTCGTTGCATATGGAGTGGATCTGGGTGCCGAACATGACCGCGGTGAACGTGAAAAACAGCAGACCCTCAAGGCACAGGAAGATCAACAGGATTACAGTCACTGGAGGCGAGAAGTCACTGCATTCTGCGAATGAGAGCGAGCCAGCCGTCAGCGGGCACCAGAGCACGCCACCCCGAGGCACAGGGCGGCGCGGCAGTCAGCACACCGAACGACCCTCGCGGTGCTGGCCCCGAAGGCCGCCCGGACGGACGGACGGACGGAGGGACGCGCTCCTCTGTAAACGGGCCCGTCACCGTTCACCACGGGCCGGAGGTGGAGGCCTTCGGGCACAAACGCACACCACCGTCTCTCGGTCAGTTCCCGTATCGCCCCAGGTTTCTACGAAGGCCGTACCTGTGCGCTCGACCGTGTACTGATCCCCGACGCGAGCCGGGAGAGAGGACGCCCTTGCGAGCAAGCCCCCACTCGGCCGCTCCCCACGGGCCCCCAGGGGCGAGCCCGTCCGACCTGCCGGCCGCTCTAGGGAGGGGCAGTCAGCGCCCGCCCCGATGCTCCTGCTGCACTCCGCTTTGGGGACCCAGCAACGCAAGGGCCACACTGACCGGTTCCCAGGCGGCTAGCCAGAAAACACACGCAAGGTCTGGCGGCACGATGCTAACTTCCAGGTGGTGTCACACTCCGCAGAACAACTTAGCACAAACTACTTCCGGACTCAGGAAGAAGAACTAGGTTTCCGTGACCTCAATACACTAGCAAACCGGCAGTGTGAAAACCCACATTCTTTCCTGAAGGGACGAAGGAACTGACTGGAAAATCAATTCTTCTAGCTGTTTGCCTGCTCGCCGACAGCAGGCGCGGCGGGAAGGGAACGCGGCGGGAAGGGAACGCGGGCCGCGCTTACCCGTCCACTGCCCCCGGACGCAGGCGATGAACTGGAGGCCGCAGAGCACCAGGGCGTGCACCGAGGACAGAGCTATGTACATCTGGAACCAGAGAGACGCTGGTTAGCCGTCGGGAGCGACTACGTACTTGGGGGGCAAAGGCCACGTCCGTG
>PITB01034692.1:0-12902 GCA_004024585.1 Paradoxurus hermaphroditus | reverse complement strand
AAGAAAAGACACCTTGGTCTTTGTTCTTGACAAGATAGATGGGGCCTTCAAATTTATTTAGAAAAGGAGGTAAAAGAAGGTAAGGGCACTGTAAACTAATAGCCCAACGATCAAGAAGCTTTCTTCCTCAGGAAACCAGACAGAAAAATGTCCAGCCACCACCAAATCCCAACAAAGCACTTTTTTAAACATTTTATTTTGTTTTATTTTTTTGTCCCCCCCCCCTTTTTTTTTGAGTGAGAGAGAGGGAGATGGAGAGAGAGAGCACAAGCTAGGGAGGGGAAGACAGGAAGTCAGAGGATCTGAAGCAGGCTCCCACGCTGGCAGCAGAGAGCCCAATGTGGGGCTCAAGCTCGCGAACCATGAGATCACGACCCATGAGATCACGACCCGAGCCAAAGTGGGATGAGCCACCCAGGCGCCCCAGAAGACTTGATTCGAAAGTTCTCTCTGTACCCAACCTGGGGCTCAAACTCCCAACCCCGAGGTGGAGAGCCCAGTGCTCCACCGACTGAGCCAGCCAGGTGCCCACCCCTCCCCTAACAAAGCATTTGGAAAGTCATTGCATCTTAATCAGGATTCCGCGTCCCACACGGATTACGTATAAATGTCGCTCAAAGGAGAGCCTCTCCCTTAAACACAGAACAGGCGTCTGTTAAACGTCATCCCTGCGTCGAATTTCTCAGTCAACAAAACTCGTTTAAACTCCTCCTCACCACCCAGTGCAGGTGCTGTGGTCCCGCCGGAGGGCTGGAAATCAGGATGGCGGCCGAGTGGCAGAGCGACAGTAGGGTGAAGCAGGCGTTTTATTCTCAGCGTTTTCTTTATTTTGAGAGAGAGAGAGAGGGAGAGAGAGAATCCCAAGCAGGCTCCTCACGGTCCGTGCCGAGACCGAGAGCCAGACTCTGAACCAGGCCCCACGAGGTGAAACAGGTTTTTAAAACCCATCCACGTCCAAATCCTTAATGTCCCCTCATGCGGTCTGTGCTGCCTGTAACCCGGACGCTCTCGGAGCTCCCCTGTGGGCGGGGCCGCCTGCCCAGGCAGGACCCCCTCAGTCAGTGATGGGTTTGGACTTTAGGAAACCTCAAGACTGGGCAAGTCTGGCAGGGGAGGAGGCGGGCCCTGCAAAGTGAGGTGTGGCCATAAGGCAGCCCCCAAGTCATTTCTTAGCACATATGAAAACCGGTTTTCACGTTAGGGTGCAGGAACCCAGGCTTTTGGGCCTGGCTCTTCTGGTTACCTCTTTTTTTTTATGTTTATTTTTGTGAGGCGGGAGGGAGACAGAGGAGCCAAAGCGGGCAGAGAGCCCGACGCGGGGCTCGAACTCACAAACTGTGAGATTATGACCGGAGCCAAAACCAGGAATCAGATGCTTAATCGATCAGGCCACCCAGGCACCCCTCTCCTGGTTTTCTTCTTCTTCTTTTTTTAATGTTTATTTATTTTTGAAGGAGAGAGAGACAGAGCGTGAACAGGGGAGGGGCAGAGAGAGAGGGAGACACAGAATCCGAAGCAGGCTCCAGGCTCTGAGCCGTCAGCACAGAGCCCGACATGGGGCTCGAACTCACAAACCGGGAGATCATGATCTGAGCCGAAGTCGGACACTTAACCGACTGAGCCACCCAGGGCGCCGAGACAGAGGCGGCTTACCCAGGCGGGCAAATTCCTAAACCTTTTTGGTGCTAGTATTCCTACCAGGAAGAAGAGGGAGTCAAGAGGATTTCCAGGGTTTCTCGGAGCTAAGGGGAGGCGACATTTATTGCGTGCCTAGTTTGTGCAGTTACTCGCCTCACGAGCGTTGTCCGAGTGACTCCTTGCCTCAGCTTTGGGAGGCACATAGTATCCCCATTTTTGGATGGTGAAACCAGCTCAGAGAGGTTGGGTAATTGTCAAGGAGAGCACAGCCAGAGGATTGAAATCAGGTGCTCTCTATTTTGAAATAGGCATCTAAAATTACTTTAGAAATAGGGGCGCCTGGGTGGCTCAGTCAGTTTTGGTTAAGCGGCCGACTTCGGCTCGGGTCATAATCTTTTGGTTCACGGGTTCGGGCCCCGCATCAGGCTCTGTGCTGACCGCTCGGAGCCTGCTTCAGATTCTGTCTCCCTCTCTCTGTCCCTCCCCTGCTCCACGTGCACTTGCTTGCTCTCTCTCAAAAAATAAATATTTAAAAAATTTAAAAAAGACCATAAGGGCATATTTTTCTTTCCATAAGCTATTCAGTGAGATTTTTAGGAACTTTTTCAGTATCTCCGGGCTGGTTAAAAGACGAGAGGGGAGGTTGCTTTTCATTCTGAAAACTCGATTTTTTTTTTTTACGTTATTTTTTTTTTTAACATTTATTTATTTTTGAGAGACATAGAGACAGAGTATGAGCAGGGGAGGGGCAGAGAGAGAGGGAGACACAGAATCCGAAGCAGGCTCCAGGCTCTGATGAGCCGTCAGCACAGAGCCCGATGCGGGGCTCGAACTCACAGACCGTGAGATCATGACCTGAGCTGAAATTGGCCGCTTAACCGACTGAGCCACCCAGGCGCCCCATGAAAACTCGATTTTTAAAAAATGTTGACTTTTTCGAGACTAAGATTGTATATGCTTTTGGGAACTTGAAAGTCTGAGAACACTAGCTACCGCCGGTTGCCATCATACAAATTTTGTTCTTACGAAATTATTTTCTATTTTTCTGTGGAAGATTCCAGCAGCTAACAGGGTCCTAAAGTACCGCCGAGCTCATGCATTTATCCTTTAGAGGATCAGTAACGTTTAGGGAAAGATTTATGGGCTTAGGCAAGAAACTTAATACCAGCTCGCTATAATAAAGTTTTTACCTACTCAGATTAAACTTCATGATTATTTAGCTTTCGTCGAGGGGTTTTTCTGGTGACCTTTAATGAGGAATCTTTTCTAAGGCACCGTTCCCTCGCCTTTTTGGCACCAGCGTCTCCGAACATCACAAACTGGATTCCTCCGCTTCCACCGAATCCAGTTGTGACAAAATCTGATTTGTGAGTTGTGATATAGAGGGTACAGAAATAGGGGTGCCTGGGTGGCTCGGGTCATGATCTCAGGGTTTGGTTCATGAGTTCGAGCCCGCACTGGGCTTGTGCCGTCGGCGTGGAGCCCGCTTTAGATCCTCTGTCCTCACCTCTCTCTCTCTCTCTCTCTCTCTCTCTCTCTCTCTCTCTCTCTCTCTCTCGTTCTCTCTCAAAAATAAATGAAAGAATAATAAGGGTTACAGAAATAAAATAATGAACTTGGTAAAGCTTCATAAGAGTGTACTTTAACATATTTCACTAGTTCCTAGTCCCAACGTTACAAGGCTACTTCTTTTTTTAATGTTTATTTATTTTTGAGAGACAGAGAGAGGCAGAGAAAGGAGGAGAGAGAGAATCCCACAGGACCTGACGCAGGGCTCGATCTCATGAACTGCGAGATCATGACCCGAGCCGAAATCAAGAGTCAGACGCGCTTAACAGACTCAGCCACCAAGGCGCCCCTCGTTGCTACGTTTGTAATAGTGTCGTGGGCGTAAGTGTTAAGTATCTCTCTAAGAAAAACGCTACAGTAGAGTGACCTTACATCGCAAAGGGTGTACGCTTTTTGCATTTCGAGAGGTAAAGTTCTTCGAAGTTGCTCCAGTGTTCACTCCCACCCACCGTTTCTGGGAGTGTCTGTTTCTCAGGCTTTCAGCAACAAGGATTTTACCTAATTTTTTCGTCTCGACTAGCGCGATGGGTGGAAAAACGCTTCCCCCCCAGAGCCCTGGCTCTCTCCGCTCCCACAGTGCGTCTCAGACCGTAAATAATTGCCTCCGTGTCCGGCAGCGGTGACCACGATACCCCGACGGAACCGCCTTCTCGGCCTCCTGCACGCCACGTGTATTTGGCAGGTGTCGTTCCTGTGATCCCGTTTGAAGGACTGGATGTGCCGTGAAGTCAAAACGATGATCTTTTTGTAAAAACCGCACTGACACGGGACCGCGGGCTGTCGCAAGCGCCTTGCTTAGGATTGGCCTCGTGCGGCTGCTGCAGTGGTCCTACCTATTGACTTTGAACTTCCGCTGTTTCTGGACGGGGTCACTGGGGGGGAGTTGGCTGATTTTAAATAAGGTTTAACCCTTCGTGCGCTGGCTCTGCGCTCCTGAGAGCCCTCTTTGTTGTCTGGGGCGGGGGCGGGGGGGGGGGGGGACAGATGGCCCTTTGCAGTTGTCGAGGAAGGATTCAGAGGGTTTTCAAAGAGGTTGTTTTCAGTCTGGGCAGAGATTTCCTTCCCATGAATACAAATGTAATATAAATAGTCCGAGCGATGCTTTTAAAAAACATTTATAAGCAGCTGGCTTAAAATTCCTCAGTATGCCTTTCTCAGGCTGCTGGCAGCATGAACGGCCCGGGGAAGACCAGAAACTTTATAAAAATGTTCAACTGGTCTTGCTTTTATGGCTCTGAGTTCCAGTTGAACAAGGCGCCTTTGTCCAGGCGCCTGGGGGGCTCGGTCGGTTAAGTGTCCGACTCTTAATTTTGGCCCAGGTTATTGTCTTGTGGTTTGTGAGTTCAAGCCCTGCGTGGAGCCTGCTTAGGATTCTCTCTTCCTCTCTCTCTGCCCCTTCCCCACTCTCTCTGAATATTTTTTTAAAGGTAATAAAAAAATGAACCTCCTATCTCTCTCTCTCTCTCTTGCTCTCTCTCGCTCTCTCTCTTTCTCGGTCTCCTGGCCATCCTCTTGCTTCATAGTGGAACTGAAGGCATTGGCTCTGTTGAGAGAAACATTTCTGCCTAGGTGCGGTATAGAATAAGAACAGTAAGGACTAAGAAATCGCTCTGGCCCAAGTTCAAGAACATGGGGAAGTGGAGAACCGTTTCGGAGCTGAACAGGAAGCAGTTTCAATTGGAGAAAAGTTGCAGAGCTCAGTGATGTCTTCATGAGAATTGGAACCCTTTGGCTTTGGTCCCCGCCTCCTCCCCCCCCTTCCAGCCTGCAGGCACCATGCCAGCATCCGGGTGTGACATCTTCCGCAGCTGCCCTGGTTCACATTAAAGACTGTGCTGGATGCTGAGAAGAAATGAGAGCATCCGCTGATAGTGGGTAGTTTTCAGTTAGGGGGTTCAGGGGCTGTGAAAGGCAACCACCACATCTGATTTCAAGGATGACCATGACCGTGTTCTGAGAACAGACTCCCCCCTCCCCTGAAGTCAGCATGAGTAGCAGGGAGCTTTGCTGTAGAGTGACATTCTGGAAACACCCACTGAGACAGACAGACGTGTGTTTGCACGTGCAAGGGAAGCCCTCTCCGTTAGGTCTTTCTTTCGGGCAGGTGTTGTGCCCAAATTCTGGATCCCACGAAGACCGCCGGGGACCCGGGACTGATGCAAACGCAAAGGGTCTTTATTCGAAGCTCGAGCTCGGACTCTTGCACCTCCCGACGCAGCGGTGCAGTGGCAAGAGCCCTGAGCCGGGTTTACACAGGCTTTTTATCAGGGTTCGAGTACACTTTTTGGGTGGGGATGGGGATCCTTTGAATTGATTGATTGGCATTTTCGCGGGCTGGTTTCTGATTATTTCCTATTTGGCGGGCGCAGGCTAGCTATGAATTGGCTTAGCTTGGGGGTCCCACGCTGATTCAAAGGGTCGGCGTGCGTGGGCTGAACACTGATTAGCTTTGCTAGGGGCTAGTCTAGGAATCTGACCTCCTGTGGTTTCCCTGGAACTCAAGGTGGAGGCGGGGTCTGCTAATCAGGGTCCAGGCCCACCCGGGGTGGTGACGGGGTGGTGACGGGGTCTGCTAATCTGGGTTTGGCCCCTTGGCTACTCTGTTTCCTGGAACCCGGGGCAGAGTCCAGGGAGACTTGTTTTCCTGGAACTCGGGGCCCAGAACTGCTCTAAGATGGAACTTAAACCAAAATGGAGTGGCCTTAGCCCTAACAGCACTATACTGTCACAACATGGCAATTCTCTAACACAGCAAACAGGGTTCACAGCAATCACAGCAAACGGGCCAGGAGTCTAGTGCATTCCCGAGTCTCTAAATCTAATACCTAACAAGACTTAGCACACAGCAGCTTAGTCTAATACACGGCAAACCGAACAGGCCTCACAGCGCCCCGAGAAAAGCTTCACAGTGTTCACAGCCAACAGCAGTCAAAACAGGATTCGCAGCCATCATAACCCTTAACGAGGGTCACAGGAAGCAGAAGTCTGGGGCGCGCTATCTCTAACCCAGCACCCCTCTATGTTTAGCAGAAGGGAGAACTGGCTTCACGCTAACGCAGGGCTGTCACCTGGGACAGGAAGCTTAAAAACGCTCTCTTCACAGGAGTGCTCGAAGGGGCCCCAGCAAGAGGCCTCAAATCTGGCCTGAAATGCAGTTGTCTAGAGGGCCAGCCTGGAGAGATGAATATTGTGTGATTAATGTCATTTGGTCGCAGTAACCAGCAGGCCGGAAGCAGAGGAACCAGCCCAAGTCCAAGTCAGAAAGGGAACGTGACAGCAGCATTCCAGAGGGACCGGGTGCAGGTAGGGGCTCAGACTGCGAGCTCTTCTGTAAAGACGATAAACGCAGGGCAGTCGGGAGCAGCCACCAGCATGAACTTGGGAGGAGGCTGAGGCAGTTTTTATGTAACAGACAGATCAGGTGGGCAGCAGGGAAAAAGACCCCAGAGCTCTTGAGGTCCCTCCCCCCCGCCCCCCCCCCCCAGGACTGAGACCAGACTTTTACACGGAAGGACTCCGTCACCGCTTCAGAGAGATTACGGGAACAGTAAGCCAAAAATACTAAAAATCAAGATAGTCATTTAAAAATAGGACTTCCTTTCACACAGCCCAGAGCTGCATCTGTTAAGTGTACGGGTTGTAGAAGCAATAAGAGTTTTAGAAGCAAGAAGAGTGGACGGCCGTTTCTTGCTTTAACGAAGGATCCCGCCAACCCGGATGTAATAAAGGAAGAGAATACATTCTTTCAGGTCCTGCAAACAATAAAAAGGGTTCCCCTTTGTTGCCTTCCCGCGCCCTCTCCCCCCGCCGCCCACCCCGCCCCCAGCTAGGGATGGCAGAGACTATCTTGCAAAAAAGGAGGCAGCCGGCCGAAAAGAAACACACAGACACACACCCTCCCAAAGAACACCACCGTTCCCAGCGTTACCGCACGCCTTGTACATTTCGTTGCTTTTTATTTCTCAGCAGAGGGAAAGAGAAATAATTTTGCACTCAGGACAAAAATCCACGTCCTGCTCCTAAATTTGGCAATCTCCGGCGGTCCTGCGGGCCCAGGGGAAGATCCCGTGCCAACAGGAACCTGCTCTCGGTCATGAGACCATTTTGTCCCCCACTGAGCTGTGGACAGGGCTAGATACGGGGAGCGCGGACCCAGCGCCCCCCTCTACAGGAAGAGACACCCGAAGCGGTAGGCACAGACTCTGTATACTGACCAGCCTTTCTAACCTGTGAGCCCTCAAGTTGATTGCGGGGGGCACCCCGGTGACCCCCCCCACCTTCAGCCGGCTCCAGGGACCAATACCCCCATGGGGACCGAAGGGCTGCCCGAATGACAGGTCCAAGCGCCCCCACTTCCTCACCCCACGAACCCGAGCCGCCCCCGCTTGGTAGGTGACCCACGTGTGCAGGTGGGCGATCAAATCTGTGTTCTAAGATGCTGACTCAGTTCCTTTCGTGGAGTGGGGAACGACTCTACTCACAAAGGCAATTATGTGTGCCAATCAAAATTAGTCCCCAGAGCAGCTCAATGAAAGGAAAAAACAAAAGCCAACTTAGGCAGGACTCAGCTGTTTCCAGTTTTCTAAATACCGGTTCGGAGCGCAGTTTATTCGTTTTGTGCTCAAGTGAGCTCAGAAACTTGGGACGTTTTTCGCCGGGGGTGGGTACGATAAAAGTAGAAATGTGCCATCATTTGCGCCCGTTCTGTTGGAGAAGCATAATGGCCATTGAGTTTGGGCTCTGGCGGACTCTGGGGCTTGACCGAATGACTCGCATGGGTTGAGGTTTTCCTTGGAGTTCTGGAGCGGAGGGGGGAGTCCTTTTCTCCCTCGGTGAGCAGGGAGGGGGGGCAGCTCAGCTCCTCGAGGGCTGCCCGGGTCCCAGCAAGTGGCTTCTCTCCTAATTTCTCCCCCTACTCCTAAGCAAGAGTTTTGTTTGTGGGGTTTTTTTTTAATTTATTTTTTATTAAAAATTTTATTTTAACATTTGTTTATTTTCCAGAGACAGAGCACGAGTGGGGGAGGGGCAGGGAGAGAGGGAGACACAGAACCCGAAGCAGGCTCCAGGCTCCAAATTGTCAGCACAGACAGAACCCGATGCCGGGCTCGAACTCACACACCAGTGAGATCGTGACCTGAGCAGAAGTCCGGTGCTTAACCCACTGAGCCACCCAGGTGCCCCTGTGGCTTGTTTTTTTTATTATTTTATTTTAGTTTTTAACATTTATTTATTTTTGAGAGAGCACGAGCAGGGGAAGGGCAGAGAGAGAGGGAGACACAGAATCCGAAGCAGGCGCCAGGCTCTGAGCCGTCAGCACAGAGCCTCACGCGGGGCTCAAACCCACAAACCATGAGTCATGACCTGAGCTGAAGTCGACACTTAACCGACTGGGCCACCCAGGCGCCCCCCCCCCCTTTTTTGTTTTAAACTCAGTCCCTGTTTTCACCTCCAGTGAGAGTTGTTTCAAGGCTTCAATAGACTAGTGCAAATATACTGCCCCCTCTCCGCCCTGCCACTTAATTTTTCAGACGGTAAGTCTGGAAATCATTTATAACATTTATGCTATTTAAGTACATTTCTAGGCTATTCTGGGGGGGTGCGGTCGTATTAGCAAACTAAATGTTTCCTATTACATTTCACTTTAGAGTCACAGGGAGGGAATGCTTGCCCTTTGACATTTCTGGGGTTTCAAGTATTATTTTAACATCATCCCCCAAGCAGCTTCCTTAAAAAACAAAACAAAACACCGAAACATCTTAAAGGCCCTCTTGTCGTAAACACTGTCAGTCATTTCCGTTGTCCTTAGCGCCGCGTTTCACCCTCTGGAGGTGAAAACAGGAGGTTAAGAGAGCTTCATGGGGTGACAGATAATGTCTGCAATGCGGCCCACAGAGGGTGAGGCCGGGGCGGGATGTTGGGAGAAGACCCCACAAGGACCCGTGGCCATTGACAAGGAGGCTGACGGCCATCGTCAACCCATCTGCCCTGGAGTGGGTCCAGGGGGAAGGCTGTGACAATGGGCTGGAAAGTAATTCGCCGGTGATAGCGGGGCCCTGCTGAATACCCGGAAATCTCAGCTCCCCCAGCCCGAGCACCAAGTCGTCGCACCGACTCGTAGCAGCTGGGAAGCAGCTTTCGGGGTGATCCCCCCCTCCCCCCGGGCCGCCTCACCTGGCACTAGTGGGTGGGCCGGGCGGGACTCGTGCGTACCTCCGGAGGCGAAGGGAAGAAACACTTGGAAGAAGGGCGGGGGACGATCTACAAATGCAGGGGCAGGAGGGGAAGGGAGCCGGTCCCGTGCAAGCTGCCAGATCCACGCCGGGGGGACCCCCGGGCGCCCCCGTACCTGACCCCAGCCGGGCCAGGAGGGGCACCGACAGTGGGCAGGGCGGCAAGTTCATTTGGTGGGGCTCTTCTGTTGTCAAACTTGAAAGCCAGCAGGAAGTTGATTCTTCCTCCTCCCCCGCACCGGCGGCTTCGAGGGTTGACTGAAGTGTGATTAAAATGCTAAGAGTGTGCCTTCCTGAGTGATTCCACCGTAGGGCAGGGAGCCTCAGCCGAGCCAGCTGCACGCAACTGCAGTGAGGCTAGCCAAGCAGCTGCATTCAGGGCCCCGCCGGTCCTTAAAGTCATCAGGGGACCCGCAGCAAAGGAGGGAAAATACACGCAACTCTTGGGACTATGACTTTGAATCTTTAAGTAAACAATCGTCGTGGTTTTTTTTAAATAAAATTTGTAAGTTTATTTTAAGACAGAGCATGCGCAAGCGGGGGAGGGGCAGAGAGAGAGGGGGACACAGGCTTTTAAGTGCTGATGGCAGAGTCCCACTCGGGGCTCAGACTCCTGAGCTGAAGTCAGACAGACGCTTCACCAACTGAGCCACCCCGGTGCCCCAACAATCCTTTTATTAAAAGCGCAAGGTGGGGGCGCCGGGGTGGCTCAGTCAGTTGAGTCTCCGACTTAGTTTCGGCTCAGGTTGTGATTTAACAGTTTCCTGAGTTCGAGTGTTGTGCCCAAATTCTGGATCCCAAGAAGACCGCCGGGGAGCCGGGA
Source organism: Paradoxurus hermaphroditus (assembly GCA_004024585.1). Taxonomy (NCBI): domain Eukaryota; kingdom Metazoa; phylum Chordata; class Mammalia; order Carnivora; family Viverridae; genus Paradoxurus; species Paradoxurus hermaphroditus. Next base: position 2,642 of record PITB01034692.1, on the reverse strand, counting down.
CTGATGCAAACGCAAAGGGTCTTTATTCGAAGCTCGAGCTCGGACTCTTGCACCTCCCGACGCAGCGGTGCAGTGGCAAGAGCCCTGAGCCGGGTTTACACAGGCTTTTTATCAGGGTTCAAGTACACTCTTTGGGCGGGGACGGGGATCCTTTGAATTGATTGATCGGCATTTTCGCGGGCTGGTTTCTCATTGAGTATTTCCTATTTGGCGGGTGCGGGCTAGCTATGGATTGGCTTAGCTTGGGGGTCCCATGCTGATTCAAAGGGTCGGCGTGCGCGGGCTGAACACTGATTGGCCTGCTAGGGGCTAGTCTAGGAATCTGACCTCCTGTGGTTTCCCTGGAACTCAAGGTGGAGGCGGGGTCTGCTAATCAGGGTCCAGGCCCACCCGGGGTGGTGACGGGGTCTGCTAATCTGGGTTTGGCCCCTTGGCTACTCTGTTTCCTGGAACCCGGGGCAGAGTCCAGGGTGACTTGTTTTCCTGGAACTCGGGGCCCAGAACTGCTCTAAGATGGAACTTAAACCAAAATGGAGTGGCCTTAGCCCTGACAGCACTATACTGTCACAACATGGCAATTCTCTAACAGCAAACAGGGTTCACAGCAATCACAGCAAATGGGCCAGGAGTCTAGTGCATTCCCGAGTCTCTAAATCTAATACCTAACAAGATTTAGCACACAGCAGCTTAGTCTAATACACGGCAAACCGAACAGGCCTCACAGCACCCCAAGAAAAGTTTCACAGTGTTCACAGCAAACAGCAGTCAAAACAGGATTCTCAGCCATCATAACCCTTAACGAGGTTCACAGTAAGCAGAAGTCTGGGGCCCACTATCTCTAACCCAGCACCCCTCTATGTTTAGCAGAAGGGAGAACTGGCTTCAAACTAATGCAGGGCTGTGACTTGGGACAGGAAGCTTAAAAACGCTCTCTTCACGAACCCAGGGTCTGGCTCTGCACTGGCAGTGCGGAACCTGCTTGGGATTCTCTCTCTCCCTCTGCTCCTCCCCCACTCCCTCTCATTCTCAAAATAAAAAAATAAACATTAAAAAAAGTAAAAGCGGGGGCACCTGGGTGGCTCAGTCAGTTGAGCAGCCGACTTCGGCTCAGGTCATGATCTCAGGGTCTGTGAGTTCGAGCCCCGCATCGGGCTCTGTGCTGATGGCTCAGAGCCTGGAGCCTGCTTCGGATTCTGTGTCTCCCTCTCTCTCTGCCCTTCTCCTGCTCACGCTCTGTCTCTATGTCTCTCAAACATAAATAAACGGTCAAAAAAAAAATTTTTTTTTTTTAAATGTAAAAGGGTAGGGTGCCTGGGTGGCCCAGTCGTTTAAGCCTCTGACTTCCGCTCAGGTCATGATCTCTCAGTTCATGGGTTTGAGCCCCACGTCGGGCTCTGTGCTGAGAACTCGGAGCCTGGAGCCTGCTTCCGATTCCGTGTCTCCCTCTCTCTGACCCTCCCCCACTCGCAGTCTGCCTCTCAAAAATAAATGTTTAAAAATTTTTTTTAAAACTAAAAGTGGAAGCGAATGTATGAATTATTTGAGTATTAAGAAAAGACTCCACACTTCAAGGCCACATATTTTTAAAACAACCCTTTCCACATGCTTCACAAAAACAGGAATATACTGAAATCTCTCTAATTCTGGGAATTAATCGCATGAAGACACTTTTTTTAAACGATCTCTTTTCGGGGCACCTGGGTGGCTCGGTCGCTTGAGGGTCCGACTCTTGGTTTCAGCTCAGGTCACGATCTCATGGTTTCGTGGGTTCCAGCCCCACATCGGGCTCTGCGCCGGAAGTGCAGAGCCTGCTTGGGATTCTCTCCCTCTCCCCCCTCCCCCCCCCACCTCCCGCCAACTTGTGCTGTCTCTGTCTCTCTGAAATTAAATAAATAAATAAAATCGGCTCCTTCCTGTCATCATACAGAATAGGTCTTTTTTTCCATTGAAGTCTTAGCGTCCGGTATTAGAGTCCTCGTTTTGCTACGTTACAGGGCGGTCTCCATGATCGGTATAGTCACCGCTCGTCACCACGCGAAGTATTACTGACTGCATTCCCTATGCTGTACTTTGCATCCCCGTGACTCGGTTATTTTATCACTGGAAATTCGGTGTCCTTCGTCCCCTTCACCTATTTCACCCATCCCCCCCTTTCCTTGGCAACCACCGGTTGCTTTTTTAGATTACACAGGATCTGTCTTTCTCTGACTTATTTCACTTAGCAAGAATACCCTCTAGGTCCATCCATATTGTCACACGCGGCAAGATTTCATTCTTCAAATGTTCCATTGTGTGTATATGTACGTTTGTGTGTGCATATATATGTATACATATGCACCTGTGTATATACACACATGTACACATACATGCATACACACACATATAGATACAACATGTCTTCAAAAAATTTTTTTAATGTTTATTTTTGAGAGAAAGAGGGGGTGGAGGGGCAGAAAGAGGGAGACAGAGGCTCCCATGCTGACAACAGAGAGCCCGATGCGGGGCTCTGTTATGCCCAGAATTCGGGGACCCCAAAAACCACCAGGGAGCCGAGTCCGATGCAAGAACAAAGAGCCTTTATTCGAGCTAGCTCGAGCTCAATCTCCTACCGCACCGACGCAGCGGTGGGTCGAGAGAGAGAG
>PITB01034691.1:0-12923 GCA_004024585.1 Paradoxurus hermaphroditus | reverse complement strand
ACTTGGCATGTGTTCACCCTATGAATCTGCCATAGCTCGAGAGAGTATCATTATTTCTATTCCAAAGGGGAAGAAGGCGGAGTGCAGAGGGCCTAAGCGACTTGCCCAGGATCGCAAAGCCTGATTGGGAAGAGCCAAAATGAAATCTCAGGTCCCATCCAGGACCGGGGGCTCTGGCCTATGGGGTCTGCACCCTGCCGGCCTTGCGAAGGTGGTTCATTCTGGGGAACGGGGCAAACCTCCCCTCTCCCCCCTGCCTGCCTCAGGGCTGGAGAGCCCAGGCTGGTCCTGTCGGGGCCACGGGGTGACCCTCCAGGCCGGAGCTGAGATCTGGTTCTGGGGCTGTTTCAGGAAGCAAGCATTCCAACCTCGTTTCCCCAGGAGTCTGTGGTATCTTATTCCCTATCTTTGGCTGCAAATCCCCTCCTTCATCAGACGTCCCCAGATCGCCGCTGCCATGGACAGGGGGCGCGGAGCTGGACGCGGACTGGGACGCGAGGCTGACGGATCCCGGGGGCCAAGGCCGGCACAGCTCACTATTGAAGCCCCGCGTCGGGGAACCAGGTTGCCCGGGGCTGCCTGAGCCCGGAAAGGAGCTGGAGGAGCGTCCTGCCCTAGGGGTGGAGCAGGGCCCTGTGCCCTCACAATGCCCCCTTAAACCAGAAAGGGGTTTCGGAGACTGCGGCCAGCGGGCCAAATCCAGAAGCCCCGCACGGTTGTTACGTTTTAATTTAATTTAATTTTTTTTAAGTTTTTTTCCCCCATATTTATTTATGTTTGAGAGAGAAACAGAGCGTGAGCGGGGGAGGGGCACAGAGAGAGCGGGAGAGACACAGAACCCGAAGCAGGCTCCAGGCTCCGAGCTGTCAGCACAGAGCCCGATGCGGGGCTCGAACTCACGGAGTGCGAGATTGTGGCCTGAACTGAAGTCAGCCGCTTAACCCACGGAGTCCCCCAGGCGCCCCTGGGTTTTTACATCTTACAATGGTTGAAAAGAAACCAAAAGAGGAATAATCTTACATGACCTGAAAATTATGTGAGATCCAAATTTAGCGCCCGTAAGAAAAGTTTTATCGGAAGACGGCTACTTCGTTCATTTGTATATTAGTTACGACAAAGACCCAGACGGCCTGCAAAGCCGACGATATTGATCCAGACCCTTGATAGGAAAAGTTAGCCGACTACTGATAGAGACGCTTCTGCAGCTGGGCAGATGTCCCGGGAGGCCACTGCAGTGTCCCCTCCCATCCTCCTTCCGGGAGCCCCTCCTGAGAGGTCACCACACCGCCAGGACCTTCCCGGTGTTTGTTGATGGGGGCAGACACGACCGTGGTTGAGACGGTCACCGTCGGCCGGACGCTAAAATTCACAGTGAGTGAGTCTCTTCTAAACATTTAGAATGAAGACTCCTGGAGGGCCGAGGACCATACCCTGTGATTCCTCGGAGCCCTCCCAACGCCCAGCACGGGGTGAGACTAAAGACATAATGAGAAGCCGATGACATGAAGGTCAATGACGTTGCCTCCCGCCCATGAGGATGGCTGCTCTCAAACACACACACAGAGAAACAAACAAAAACAGAAAACGCCCAGTGCCGGCAAGGATGCGGAGAAACTGAAACCCTTATGCAAACTGGTGCCGCCGCTGGGGACAACAGCGGGGACTTCCTTCCAAACATTCAAAGTAGAACTACCGTATGAGCTGGGTAGGCAACCAGAACGGAAAGCAGGGGCCCGGGGAGGTATTCGCACGCCCGTTATCCGCAATAGCCGAAATGCGGAAGCGACCCAAGGGTACCCCGCCAGACAGCTGGGAAGCCCAAGGGCGGCGTAGACGGATGGAGTATTATGCAGCCTTAAAAAGGAAGGAAATTCTGACGCGCGCCACCAAGCGGCCAACCGCGAGGGCGCTCTGCGACGTGAAAGGAGCCAGTCTCGAAAAGACAAATACTGTAGAATCCAACTTCTAAGAGGTACTTAGGATAGTCAGCTTCCTAGAATCAAAGTCGTAGAGGCAGGAAGCAGAAGGGTGGGGGCCGGGGGCGGGGGGATGAGAATGGGAGTGAGTGTTTAACGGGGAGAGTTTCGGTGGGGGAAGATGCAAAAGTGCTGGGGATGGCGGTGGGGGTGGCCAGACAGCCATGCGAAGGCACTAAACGCACCTAAAAATGCTTCAGGTGGTAAATTTTATGTTACGTATATTTTGCAATTAAAATTGCTTTAATTAAAAAAACCCCATCAACAAAAGCGCTGCGGGCAGCCCCGTCTGCGGCCTCCTTGGCAGCGACGTCGGTGCGTCTTGCCCGCGGACCTCGCCCCCTTTCCGGGGGGCCAGATGCGCAAGGGCTCGCCTCGCCTGGGCCTTCCGCACCCAGGCGTTCTCTCCGGGAGTGAGTGGGCGTGCACGACCTGCCCCTTCGGACGTCAGAGCGCCTCTGGAACAGAACCCAGAAGCGGATGTCACAACCAGCCCAAGAAACCCCGGAAATGGTGCCAAGGGTGGCCCCTGAGGGAGCGGGTTGCCCAAGGAGCCTCCCTGGAGAAGGCCGACGCCCCCATTGTCGGCGCCAGGTCTGCGGGAAGCGGGGCCGCTTCGGAGAGTCGCCTGGCCCAGGCCAGCTGGTTGGGTACAGTCCGTAGGGCACCCGTGCCCCGTCTAGAATCGCCGCCGCCTCCCCCGTACGGGCCCCGAGGGACACGGGAACCTGTAGGATCTGAGCCGGGGCTCTTTGTCCGGCACCGGAGGGGGATTTTCCCGTCTCACTTTGTTCTGCCATGACTCCGTGAGACGTAGGCACCAGAGTTCCTGCCCGTCCGTCGGTGGCCCCGAGACCCCAGGCTTGACGGGATCCGGAAAGGCTTGGAGCCTGGACGCTTGCCAAGTGGACCTCTGAGTCCTGGAGCTATCAGGGATGCCTTCCTGGAGGAGGCGGTCCCTGAGCCACATCTTGTTGGCCAGGGAAGACGGTTAAAGGGAAAGGTGTTTTAGAAAGTATGTAGGGGGTGCCTGGGTGGCTCAGTGGGTTAAGCCGACTCTTGGTTTCGGCTCAGGTCATGATCTCACGGTTCGCAGGTTCGAGCCCCACGTCGGGCTCCGTGCTGATGGCGTGGAGCCTGCTCGGGATTCGGTCTCCCTCTCTCTCTGCCCCTCCCCTGCTTGTGCTCTGTCTCTCTCTCAAAATAAATAAATAAAAAGAAAAGAGAAAGAAAGAAAGTAGATGTAGGGGGAGCAAAAGCCTCAGAGCGCGTGGCTTTGGCCTTCAGTACTTCCCCCTCCCCCCCCCCAGGCTTCCCTCAGCCCTAGTTGGGCCCTCAGAAGGCCAACCTGCCCAGGGGAGGGGCCCGTGACACCCCCGCCTCTCACACCCCCTTCGCGACCTCCCTTCCTCCCACACGCCCTCCTCAGGGCCTCACCTCAGGCCGTGTCCCCAAACCTGATTCGTCAGGCCCTTTGGCAGAAAAAAAGTGATGCCTCTTGAAGGGAATTGTCACATTTTCGTTTTTAAAGAAGAGTACCATCTCCTGGTGATCTCACCGTCACTGTTGTAAGGCATGTTCACCGAGATTAGGAAAACACGGACAAGTTAAAGGAAACCTATATATAAAAAAAAATCACCGAATCTCCGTAATCCGAGCGTGCCCTGTCGGCGCGCACACACTGTGCTATATATGCCCGTATGCTGGTCTAAGCTGGCTCTTCTTTTTTAAAAAAATGTTCATTTATTGATTTTGGGGGGGGGAGGAGCAGACAGCGAGGGAGACACAGCATCCGAAGCAGGCTCCAGGCTCCGCGAGCTGTCAGCACAGAGCCCCACACGGGGCTTGAACTCACGAACTGTTGAGATCATAACCTGAGCCGAAGTTGGACGCCTAACCGACTGAGCCACCCGCACAAGCGGGGGAGGGGCAGAGAGCGAGGGAAGGAATCCCAAGCAGGCTCTAAGTTGCTCTCGGGTGGAAGGGGTACTTTGAGCCTCGAGGCCTTTTTGAGGTGTTCCTACGAGGCCACCACCGGCCAGCGACGGGCTCCGGGGAGGGACTTTAGCTGGTCAGGACTGCTCCTCTGTCCCGGGCACTTCGGGAAGCACAGGCCCTCTGGGGGCGTCTCCTGAGGGTCCCGGGCAGGTTCGCGGTCACGGTCTCTAGCCTGCACCCCTGCAGTGGCCTGTCCAGAGCTGCCCGGAGGTCTGTGACGCCTAGCCTCCCTTGGGGATCCCCGAAGCTCTCCTGTGGCCAGCCAACCCTGGCCCGGGTCGTTCCTCTTCAGCCCCTCATCTCCCCGTCAGGAGACGGTACTAATAATAGATCCTGTTTCACAGGAATCGACTAAGACAGTCGGTCCCCACCGCGGTGGGTGGTGCTTAGCAAGTAGTCGGCCTCGATAGCTTTTAGTGCCGTGGGCAGTTGGGTGACCAAGAACAGGGGCGCGGGTGAGGCCATCTCCATTCTCCAGCGTCCTCGGGCCCATCCGTGAATCCCTCTATTCATTTTACGGCTTCTTCTGCGCGTCCACGTGTGCCGCGGCTGTGGCACGGGGCCGCCACGACGTCAATGGGGTCCCCGCCCCCCCAGAGCCCGTTGGCCGGTGAGGGCGACAGAGGCGAGCCTGTGAATCATGACAAACACACATCAATGAGAATGAACGCCCCCTCATGGCCTGCTTCCGGTGAGGGGGGAGTGGGGGAGGAGGAGCTGCACTTCGGAGGAGACAGTTCAGTTGAGCGCCCGGGAAGGAGCTAACCAGGGAAGAGGTGCGTCGGGGCGGGTTGGGAGGAGCAGTCCAGACAGGAAACGGCGTGCAAAGGCCCTGAGGCAGTAAATAGTCCGGCACGTTGGAGGAACTGAAAGAAGCCTAGAGGAGACGAAGTGAGGTGTGCGGGAAGAAGACATTACCAGCAGAAGTCAGGGGCAGGACCGGCCATGCTGGTCTGTGTGCGGGGCAGCACCGGGGTGGGGAGGGGGTGGGCAAGGGGGCTTTGGCAAGGCTGTGGGTGACCTGATTGATGTTCTCAAAAGACCCTCCTGGCTGCTGTGTGGAGGGGGGACCTTCGCAGGGCAAGGAGGCGAAGGGAGCCCGGCCAGGAGGGCCCCTGGGCGCTGGGACCAGGGGGCGGTGGGAAAATCCTCTAAGAGGCTGCGCTCAGGCAGGACTTGGCGATGGCCGGGGGGAGGGGCTGGGACCACGGAGTGTGGGGTGTCGGTGTGGAGAGGGCCGGAGGGCGGGGACCCTCACGCGGCGCCTGCCCTCACGGTCCCGGTTCTTCCCCTGCCGAAGTCGCCCCGCCGCCTTGCAGCAGAATTGGTGGAGGTGTCTTATGTGTGCGGTGGCGGTCCCCTCCCTGCGGGCTGGGAGGTGGGGGACAGCGCCCCATCTGTCACCGAGGGGACTCTCGGTGCATTTCCATTTCGGCCTCCCCCAGCCTTGTTTCTCGTGAGGGAGGGGAGAACCTTCTCTCGGCCAGAATTCCAGGGCGGCTGTGGCGCGGAGCGGTGGGGTTGGCGCGTGCGCGCGGGCGTCTGGGTGTGTGCCCGCGTGCGCACGTGTGGACGGTGGCTTTTGGGGGGCGCCGCATGGGAGGGGGCAGCCGCATGCTGGGACCCTTCTGAGGAGCGGTAAGCCAGTGGACGGGTGGGCGGAGCTTTTGCGGTTCTTGCCCAGATGAGACCCCCGGCCCCCGGCCCCCTCCCCCGAGCCCCTCCCCCCTCCAGGCCTGGGGACAGTTTCCAGGCTCAGAATGATGAGTGGTTGAAGTTCCTGTGGCCGGACCGTGGTCAAGGGCCTGAAGTCTACCCTCTGGTAGCCCGGGGCTCAATGGGAACCAATGACAGGGCGCCCTGAGCCAGCGAGGTTGACAGTGTGTAAAACTGTGTGTGTGTGTGTGTGTGTGTGTGTGTATGCAAACTGGTTAGAAAACAGTCAGTTCCGGCCGTGATCCCCCAAAGGTCCCAGCGCCTGGAGGCGTGCGTGTGCCCCAAACCGTTCTCCCAGAGGGGCCTCCCTTCTGTCTCTAGCCAGCTGTCCTGACCTGCTTGATTGACCCAGCCTAGCACGTTCCAGGCAGCCCGGCCGCCCAGCGAGGCCCCAGGTAGGAGCTGACGGGTGAGGCAAGGGAGACGGGCCGTGGAGACAAGACCCCCCCCCAAGCCAGCCCCAAGCACTGAGGACGCCCGGCAAAGGCCCCAGGCCCGGAATCCCATCACGGCGGTCTCAGCAGGCAGGCCGTGGCCTCATCTTACCACCTCCTCGCCGACTGCTGGAGGAAGGAGGCTCAGAGATACCCCGTGACTTCCCCAAGGTCACACGGTGACTGGAAGACCAGCAAGAGTAAACCCGGTAGGCAAATTCAAGGACGCTCAATGACCCGGGGGCTCCTAGAATCGCTCTTCCCTCCCTCCCTTCCTCCCTTTCTCTCCTCTCCCTTTCTTGTCGCTCGAGAAAAAAAATGATTCGAAGAACACTACAAGGCCGGCTGTGCCTAATCTGTGAGTGTCTCCTCCTGGGGGTGCGGGGGGCCCTCTGCCCTCAGAAGGGCTTGTGGGTAAACTTGCGATGAGCTATTTCTAAGGTAGGAAAAGGAAAACTAGATCGCGGAGCCCTGGGGAAGGGCTGTGCCTGGCACAGAAAAGAAGCGAAACTGTCAGCAGGCAGGTAGGCGGGGGGCTCCTCCCCGCAGCCGGGATGGGGGGGGCAGCCCCGGGGGGTATTTCCGGGGGCCCCGGGGGGCAGGAGCGGGCCCTGTCCTCTGAACCCGATTCCTGAGCGCATGAGCTCAGACCGGTCCTACCAAGGGCTCGAGGCGCCTACGGACTGCGGGCCACGCACACCGACTGCAATGTTCTGTCTGTCTGTCTGTTCGGGCTGGGTATCTGCCTTACTCATCCGGGCCCTGAGTCACTTCGTTGAAAATGCCGTTCCTGGAACAGAGCTGGGCAGCAGTGGGTGGGCCTGAGTCAGTTCTGCCATGGGGAGCCTGCTCCAGGAGCCCGGGGCGCACCGAGGGCCTGGACGGGCCGGCCTCAGGGGCACGGGAAGCCCCGGGGGGGTGCAGGGGGGGATTTGGTGCTTCCCTGCAGCTACCGTGCTTCGCGCACAATGACAGCTCCGTAAGTGTCACAGCTATTATCATCGCCGTCATAATGGTCACTGTCCTTCTCATCGGGAGAGAGGGTCAGGGGGCCAGCGCCCAGCAGCTCAGATGACAGCTGCTGAATAGAGCGAGGGGGCCGAGAGCACGCCTCGCGTCAAGGGCACCCGGATGACAGAAGTGCAAGGAGAAGGGGAGGTTACCTGGGGTGACCGAAGGCGGAGAAGGAGGGGGGAGGGCGCAGGAAGGAATCCTCACGTCGGGGTCAGGGGAAGCGGCAGGAGCCAGGAAGGGGAGCGTACAACTGAGGAGGGGTTGTGCCCGGGACCCCCGACCCCAATGCCAGGCCATTATGAGTCCCTAGCTACTTTTTTTTTTTTTTTTAATTATAGGTGTATTATTGGGATAGAATTCACCCATCAGACAAGTCACCTCTTTAAGGCGTGCAATTCAGTGGTGTTCAGTATAGTCACGGAGTTGGGCCATCATTAGCACAACCAATTTCGGAACATTTTCGCCACCCCCCCAAACCCCGCCCCCCACCCATTAGCTGTCACTCCCCTTTTTCCTCTGCCCCCGCCGCCAGCCCTAGGCGACCGCTCACCTCCTCTCTGCCTCTGTCACGGACAGCCCACATGAATGACATCATGCAGTACAGAAGTAGCCTTTCGTGTGCGGCTCTTCTCGCTCAGCGAAACGTTTCCGAGGCCCATCCGCGTCGTGGCCCGTGTCAGGGGTGCAGCCCTTCTTACGGCCGGGTGACCTTCCGTTGCATAGATATGCCACGTCCTGCTTGCCCGTTCATCAGCTGGTAGACATTCGGGCTGTTTCCACTTCTTGGCTCTCGTGGAGAAGGCTGCTGCGGCCGTGTGTGCGTGTGTGTGCACGCGCGCGTGTGTGTACGTGTGTGTGTGTGTGTGTGTGTGGACGCAAGCTTTCAGTTCTCTTGAGTGTATGCCAAGGCGCGGACTGCTGGCTCACGGGGTGACCCTATGTTTAACCTTTGGAGGAACCGCCTAAGTGTGTTCCAAAGCGGCCGCACCGCTGCACACTCCCACCGGCAATGCGTGAGGGTTCCGAGCTCTCTGCATTCTTGCCGGAACTGGTTATTACTGCTGTTATCTCAGTGGGTGTCAAGAGCTATCTCGCTGTGCCTTGGGTTTGGATTCCCTTGATGGCTAGGGACAATGAGCATCTTGTCATCTCTTTGCATGTCCTCCTTAGAGAAATGTCTATTCAGATCTTTTGCCCATTTTTAAGTTGGATGATTTTTTTTTTTATTATTGAGGTATAAGCGTTCTCGATATATCATGGATACAGTTTCTTTATTAGGTATGTGATTTGCAAATATTTTCTCCCATGCTGTGTTTCCCTGGTGTTTTAAGACAACTTTTTTTTAATGTTTATTTATTTTTGAGAGAGAGAGAAAGAGAGAGGGAGAGAGAGCAAGGGAGGGGCAGAGAGAGGGAGACGCAGAATCCAGAGCAGGCTCCAAGCTCTGAGCTGTCAGCACAGAGCCCGACGCGGGGCTCGAACTCACGAACAGTGAGATCACGACCTGAGCCGAAGTCAAATGCTTAGCCAACTCAGCCACCCAGGCGCCCCCAAAAGTTCCAAGTTCGGAAGAGAGAAATAATCCCCAAAACTCCGTTGGGATGAGGGTCACGTCAAGCTCTGGCAAGTTTCAGGACTCGGGGTAGGCCAGTGATGTGAGACCAGTCAGGAGCTGAAGAGTGCCTAGGGGAGCCGGCAAGGGGTTGCTGCGCACAAACCAGGCGGCCTGACTCTCGTTTGCTCTTTTTGCGAGTTAGCTCGGGAGACAGCTCTAGTGCGGGGGCCGCAAAGAGCTTTCAGCAGAGCGTAGGCTCAATTCTCGGCAGGTACCCCTGTGAGCTTGGAGAAATCTGGACCGTGAGGAAGTCGATTTAAAGACGGTGGCTTCCTTTTTTAAAAAATCAGAACGTACCAGGACGCCCGGGCAGCTCCGTCGCTTAAGCGTCCGACTCTTGCTTTCGGCTCAGGTCATGATCTCACGGTTCGTGAGTTCAAGCCCCACGTTGGGCTCTGCGCTGACGGCTCAGAGCCTGCTTGGGAGTCTCTGTCTCCCTCTCTCTTTGCCCCTCCTCTGTGCATGCACTCACACACTCTGTCTCTTAACAATAAATATTTTTAAAAAATAAAAATAAAAATCAGAATGTACCACCTCAACCTGGACCGGGAAGGAAGGAGCCACGCTCAGCGTGTCAGCTGGCGTGGTGTAAACAGCCTGAAGACTTCCACAGTCTCCCAAGCTTGAACCATGACTTTAAGAAAAGTCAGTCAGCTTCTTGGTTGCAGGACTTGTCAGGGCCGCTATTGTTATGTTCCTGGAAGTCTTCAAGAGAGGGCCCACATACTACGTGTTCCCCCACTCGACTCGACTCGGAGACTGTGTTTTCCTTGTATCCCGTATCCGACCCCGGGAAATGGGAGCCCTAGGCGCAGCTCACGTCCCAGGCTGGGGGAAGCCTCCAGAAGGCAGGGATCAGGTGTGCTGTCAGGAGAAGAACCCATGGCTGGGGAAGGAGCAAGGAGGGAACACAGATCTCTAACCAGGTGTCAACACGGGGAGGTCGAAGTCGGCGTCTTGGGGACAAAGAGCAAGGGGTGGAACGGTGCCTTCTGTGTGAGTTTGCGGCATGCACGCGTGCGCTCACGGTTCCTGTGGACGCACGTTCGTGTATCTGAAAGAACACAGGACGCCAGGATGGCTCCGTCTCTCCTGCCTGTGGTTCTGCCTGGGGAGAGGAAGCTGGAGGTCTCGTGTAGGCATTAATTCTAAGGGCGTTTTCCTCATATCTCACTTAGTTTTTTTGTTTCTTTCTTTCTTTTTTTTTCTCTACAAGAATAAGGTTGACCTGAATTTACTTGCCACAAAATTAATTACATGCCAAAGGGAACTGTTTTATTTATTTATTTTTTTAAAGAAAAAGGAGAGGTTTCCAGGGGGCTGGGAGGCAGAACTGCTCCAAAGAACTTAGAACGTAGGAACGTTTTCCCCGGGGACCCAGCCCCTGCTGAGCCTGTGGGAGGGGGCGTCCCGGAGTGAGAGGGGATGAACCCCAGGAAACAGAGTCCACACGGAGACAGAGACTCTTCCTTTTTCCCTGGGGGAAAAAAAAGGCCGCTCAGAGGGTGGGGGTGGGGGAGACAGCCAAGGTGGGTCGGGTAGGGGTGGGAGTGATGGATGCCTGGTGAGACATGGATTTGTGGGTGAAACAATGCCTGGGCCGGGTCCCGAACGTCAGGCAGGTGTTATCTAGAGGCGTTCTAGAGAGAACAGCAGGGGCAAAGGCTCAGAGGAGACACTGCTACTCTCAGTACCACCGCAGGCAAGGGTTCAGGGTGCTCGCCGAGCGCCAGCCGCTGAGACTTCGCGGCCAGATAATGTGGTCGGCCCTCTATCGCCCCAGTTTCTAGATGAGAAAACCAGAGTACGGAGACGCAGAGCGGATTGCCCGAGCTCGCGGGGCGGGCCCTGGCATCTGAGTCCCCAACCGCCAGGCCTGTGCAAGGAGGCGAGTAGGAGAGGTGCGGTTAGCACGGTGACGCAGGGCCCCAGTGGGACTGGAGGAGGTGGCAGGCCCTCCGTGTAACCACCCCTCTGGGGCCCAGAGTGGGAGGCGACCCTTCTCTGCGGGGACTGTGTTGTTTCACAAGGCGTGCCTTATCCGAGGGTCCGCTGAGATCCCAGCACGTCCGCACCAACTTGTCCCCGGCAGGGGACAGCCAGTAGGGGAGGCCGAGTAGGGAGGGCTGACAGCGGGGACAGAGACTCTCCGAGGTCAGCCCTTGGCACATTGGTCCCGTAGCCCCGTGGAACCCCCACAGAGACGCTGCAAAGGGGAGATGTTCTTGTCGGAGGCACAGAAGGTCAAAGGGACGTGTCTGTGGCCACCAGGCCCGGCAGAGTGGAGCTTGGACCCGGGGGCTGGGAGACCCCAGGCCTCTCCGGGGTAAGTTCCCTGCGAGGGGCGGGCCATCTCCTCGGGGACACTTCTGAGGCTGAGGATGGACTTGGGGCCCATGGCCCTGTACCCTGGGCAGCAGCTTTCATTTTGGCCGGGGAGCCCTTCCCCTGCCTAAGCCACCTGCCCCTCCAGCCGCTGAGGAACTCGGGTGGAGAGCCCAGAATTTAGACCGTGTGAGTTTCTGGGATAACGTGGCCCCAGTGCAACTTTGGGGGCACCTCCCTCCAAAGGGGACACCCCTAGATTGCTTCCTCCGTGACTCGGCCTCCCTGATGAGGGTCCCCCGCCTACCCCAGCCCCTTTGGGGGAGCTGCTGGGGTGGGGCTGCCCGGGGCTGGAGAAGACGGCACGCTGGCTGCCCTCCTGGTCCCCCACCCCCCACGCCCCGCCACCCCGGGCAGTCCCTTATCGCTGTTGTGTCTTGACAGCTGGGGGCTTCTTGCTCTCCAAAGCTGCTGGAGCTGGTCAGGGCAGGCCGGAGCTCCCCTTTGCCCCAGCTCTTGGTGGCGGCTCCCCTGCCCCCTTGCCATCCCGCCAGCCCCCCAGGGGCCGGAGGACCAGCTCACGCATCTGTCCGAACAGGCGGAGCCCCGGGTGCAGCCCAACAGCCCGACCGACCGGCTGCGGACTCGCGCCCTAGACTGACTTCATTGCCTCCCTCTGGGCGGAACGAGGAGCAGCCTTCCCCTGGCCTTCCGCCCGGGGACCCCAAAGCCCTCTGCTGCTTCCCTTGTCGCTGTGTGGCTCTGGATAGCCGCAGTGCTGGTCCTCACCCCTGCCCACCAGGACGTAGTGCACCCCAGATCCTTCCTGAGGCCCGCAGGGAAGGGCTGGAACAGCTCGGCGTGACCACAGAGCAGGTGCCCAGGGAGGGGTCCCACTGACGTTTCTATGTCTGATGTCTCAGGCAGGACCCCAGCCCCCAACCCCAGCTCCAGCCTGGCCCCACCTCGGTAGGCTTCAGTTTACAATATCTGGGAAATCGGGACTTCGGAGTAGGTGGGTTTTGGAGCCTTTTCTGTGAGCTCCATACCCTGTGCAGTGACCCCGCCCCCCCAACCCAAGCCCACCCTCCAGCCAGCCACAGCTCCCTCCACACCCTACCCGGCACTCCCCCTGGGCACGAGAAGTTGGCCTGAGCTGCAGTCTCCCACCAAGGGTGATGGCCAGAATCACTTGTCCCGGACACCTTCCTAAAGGTGCAGGTTTACAGTCAGAGGGCTCTGGCTGGCAGGGGTGCCGGAGCCTCGGCTGAGCCCTGGGCGCTGGGACCAGACGTGAGTTTGGAGGCGGGCTCCGTCGCTGACTGGTTTAAGCACTGGTGGCGGCAGTGAGGCACTGCGACACAGTGAGGACCGCAGAGGAGAAGCTCTCGTGAGGGGCGAGGGGTGAGGGGCGTTCTGGCACCCCTCCTCCCAGCTGTGCCACCTAGGTGACTCAGCCCAGAAGGCCAGGTCACGATCCGGGGCCCGGTCGGTCTCGGCGGCCCCAGCCAGCCCCGTCCCGGCGACCTTGGCATTCCTTCCCGCTCCGGGCTCTAATCTCCCCTCTGCCTGCCGCGGCCACCCGTGTCCCTCTGATCTATCACCAGCCTGGGGTATCGCTCCCTTTCTCCTGTCTCCTCCGGGGCCTGTGGCCTCTGCCTTTCTCCCTTCCCCCCGGTTCCCTGGCTTTAACACAAACCAACACGCAGAAATGGGGGCTTGGAAAGACTCCCCCAGGCGGATTCACCGGTCAGCCCAGGAGGACAAGATGTGGCCTTCGGGCTGGGCTCCCCTGGGCGGGGAGCTGCCTCTGGCATCTCGGTTTTCACCGTGCCACGCCCCCCC
>PITB01034690.1:0-12919 GCA_004024585.1 Paradoxurus hermaphroditus | reverse complement strand
GCTCCCCCTGCGGCCCCATGACAGTGGATTCGGGCCTCGGGTCTTACCTCTCTTCTCGGTGGTGATGACAGTGGCCTCCAGCGGCTCCCCCCAGCCCTGCCTCGTCTTGGCTGACAGCCTGAAGATGTAGGCTGACTCGGGGGCCAGCTCCGTGGCCGTGAACTGCCTCACCGTGGCACCCACCTCCACCGTGGTGAATGTGTTGGGGCTGCTGCTGGCCAGGCGGTAGGCAATCTGGTAGCCTGCGGGTGGGCAGGAGGGCCACACATCAGTCACACCAGCCCGCAGGGACCCCGCTTTCCCGCCACCCCACCATCACCCTTTGTTTCTCCCCACTTCCTTCCTCCTCAGCCAGCATCTGACAGGCAGATTCGGTGCCCATCAGGAGGGGTGTCACAGCCTGGGTGATGGACGGAGCTCCTGAGCGTTGGGCCCCATGACCCTCTTCCCCCTTCAGCCCTCTACTACCCACCCCTCCCCTCACAGGGCCAAGGCCCATGCCTCCTCCTAGAAAGTTCTTTCAAACGTGCCCTTCACGCCAGTTACTCATCACCCTCCCTGCTGCCCTCGGATCCCAGCGTTCTGAGTGGGAGCTGGTGCCAGTGAGGTTTCATCTCTTGCTCCCAAGTCCCCTCTGTGCCCCCCAAACCTCCTCTGTGCCCCCTACTCAGGAAGCCCGAGAACCCCCCTGCTGGGCTGGAGGCTCCACTGCACATAACCCCCTCGTGTCAGGGAGGCAGCGGGGTGCATGTGATCAGTTCAGGGGGCATTGGCGGCTCTGAACATCTCCTAAAGTTCCCAGTTATCAAGGCATTATGGACGATCTGACATTATTAATGATCAAACATCCCAACCAGGCTGCACTGGGACTGCCTCCACATGTCTGAAGAGGCAGCGCCACCTGTCACACCTGGTCTGGGACCCAGCACGCCTTGCCTTCTCTTGGACACAGACGGCTGTGTGTCTGTCTGCACTGGTGAAAACCAGAACTGGCCGGCGGGGTGCGGTAGCGTCCATACAGCAATGCCCTCCGGGCGTCGGGGGGGGGCAGGCCAGCAGAGCCCAACCCTGTCCCCGCCAGCCCTGCCTTCACTGGCCTCCTTGGGGGGTACTTCCATGAGCCTGCCCACCTCTCCCCCCGAGACACCCTTCCTCCTTTGTCTTCCTTCTCGCACCATCTTTGGCTCCGCTGGTGACTGAGCTTACTGGCACCTTGCTGGCTCCTGCACGTCTGTGCAACCACATATGGAGCCTCTCCAGGGTGGCCACGTCAGGCGGGGGATGACTCCATGTGATCAGCCAGAGAGTGCCCTTAGCATGAGGCCCCTGACCGCTGCTAGTCACCATCTCCAGCACACACACTGGGGGACAGCACTCCCTGGCCCTTCCACATGACAGCCACTCACAGGCCTGGTGTCACAGGGCCCGGAGCTCGGGCCCCTGACTGGCTATCACGGCTGTGGCTCTGTTTCTGATGGTTCCTTCTCGCCACGACGACCAGCTGTCCCCGGCTGCCCCAGGTGGCCTCCGGGCTCTGGCCAGGGTGTCCTGCTAGATGCCTGTCCTTTCCCATTCAGTGACCAACGACCGGCAGCCCAGAGAAGGTGACTCTTCTCCACACCCTGCTCCCACCTTTCTTTCCCTCACCCAGTGTAGGCAGGGAGTCTGGGGTTCGGGTGCCTCGGGAGCCTACTCCTGAGCCTTCTGAGGCTCCTAGGCACCTAGTGTCCTGAGGGTGAGGGCACTGTGGTCACAGCAACCCCCTCACGGGGCTCTCCTGCTGACCTCCTGGTGGTCCTCTCCCCTCCGAGCCCTCACAACGGCCGCAACAGGTAGCCTACAAATCCTTCACTTGGCCACGAAGCAGTGCAGCTCAGAGGGGTAAGTGGTCTGCCTGAGGTCACACAGCAGGTAACCAGAGGAGCCGGGACCTGAGGCTGTCTGTCTGGCTCCAAAGCCCACACCTTCCCCTGAGTCATTTACTTCTCCTGTGAATAGGAAACCTCCACCCTGGTCTTCTAGCAAAGGGAGGGCGTCCCCTTGCCAAATCCTGGCCTAGACCACGCGTCCCGAGTGCCTGCAACACACGAGCGTATCTCCGAGGGAAAACGGCTTGCCGTGGTGTGGCGAGCACAAGCTTTGGGAGCGCACATGTCTGGGCTGCGATCCAGGCTCTGGGAGTTCTGTGCTGCGTGACTGTGAACAAGAATCATGCCCCCTCTGGATCTTGGTTTGTGAGGCTACATGACAGGGAGGCCTGTCCAGGTTGCTGTGTGGTGCATGCTCTGTGCTGAGCCGGGCACAGAGTGGGAGCTGAGTGCGGCCCTCTGTTATCCAACGGCCCCTGCTTCCTGGGCCCGCACCCATGTGTCTAGGGGCCGTGTCTCTGGCTGGCTGCCTTCTGGCTGGAATTTGTCCTCTTGTCCTGGAATTCACATTCATCTTGGAAAATTCCTAGCATTAAGCTGTCCTTTTTTTTTTTTTTTTAATGAAGGCATTAAAATGTTATATTGAAATGGTTTGTCATTACGCTTTGGATTGTATTACACTCACGTGGCTCACATACAACACAGGAGTGTAAGGAAGTAGTTTCGAGACAGTCTCCCCCCACCCAGGCCCCAGCCGGCCAGATCCCCTCGGCTGGCTCCTCGTGTGTCTTTCTGGTGAGAATGTGAGAGCGTGGAGACGCTAGGGCACCTATGAAGAGACGCCCCTGCCTTGCTAACGATGGTGCAGCGTGCTCCTGCCTCGCACTGGCCTTCCTCGGTAGCAGCTCTGCGGTTGGCACTTGCTCAGTCAGAGGTGTGGTCCTTCTAAAGTTTTCTCGTCTGTTTGTGGTTCTTCTAATACTCATGCCTGATGGCCATGGTGTCCTCACCCCCAATGGTCACGATTTCCACAAGGTCAGTCCCCGGTTCTTCCTACATCCGAGGACCCCTCCCTGTGAACGGTGGTATAGTACCGCCTTTATTTCTCTTCTAGTCGGTGCTTTTAACTCTTAAATACCTTTCTATCTCTGTTATCTGAGCAATTAACTCTGAACTGCATCTCTCGACACTCACCCACTGCTATGAAAGTTATGTAAATCAGTGCTCTTACAGCACCTCTAGCCTCCGCAGGTCCCCCTCCGGTTTTTATGAGTCGTGTTATTATTTTTATGTTGTCGGGATTTGCGGCGGAACTACGGGTGAACAGCAAATTTAAAGCGGCACATAGGGTAGATCAAATCTCGGGAGGAAGCCAGGTGCCATCCCAAGGGAGTGCTGCCCACACGGGGATGTACTTTTGTGTACAGAGGCTGATGTGAGCCTCGTGTAAGACCTTAAGACCAGGGTCAGCCAGGGGCCTTGGTGACGACCCCTTCTCCCATCTGACCACTGGACGAGAGTCGGTCTGTGCCCAGTGCAAAAAGCACCTGACCAATGTCATTAATGTATGCATGTTCCTAAACTAGAGAAAGAAACCAAGGAAAGAAAGGTATCTTGCAAAGACAAACTGAACTTTACAAGTAAGCACTGAGGCCACTCTGGCAGACACAGACATTATGTATAAGAACATGATCAAACATGATATTTTTAAAACCTTAAGGATGAGGTGTGACCTAGTGTCAGTAAGTTTAGCCACTCGAATATCATCCCTGGCGATGAAGAGATACCAGCCCTCCTCAAAGAAACAGAACTTTGCATTAAAAACAGGTGTGGGCCCTGTCCGGTACACGGTAGATTTCCGCAAAGGATGAGATTCACAGGTTTTGTCTTGACGGTGTGAGAACAAAGGCCTGGACCTAAGAGAGCAAGGAGAAGCAGGAAGGACCTGCTCGCACACGTTCTCCCAGCATCCGTGTCCATAGAGGGCAGACACCTGGCCATGGACGTGCATATCCTGGGAGACTCCCCAGGCTGCCCTGGAGCCCAGGACTGCCCGCTCCTGCCGCAGTGGTCTTCTCTCTGAAATTGACATCTCAGATGTCAGGAGGTCCTGAGCCTGGGTTCGACCCCAACGCGACTCTCGGCTTCTCATTTCCAGCCGCTGGACAGAGCAGCACAGGCCACGCCCCCAAACGCCATTTTTGCATATTGATTATTTTGGATTAAAGTTACTTAAGAAATAGGCAGTGCAGGAAGGACACTGGGACCCTCCTCTGTCCCTCTGAAAGCAGGAAAGAAGTCTCCCATGTGGAAGGTGCCCTCCCCGCACCAGGAGGAAGAGAGGCCTCCTTATCTCAGATGCGGACAGTCTAGGGCCAGGATGGACATATGAATAAATCTTTTTACTTCTTCACTAATTTACTCCACCAAGCCCAAACCCCATGATCTGGTGAATTCTTCACAAATTTATTGTTTCTTTGTCTCAAAGGCATTAAAAGCTGCCTGCTTTGGTCATATTTGAGCCTCTGATTTTGGGGCTCACATACATACAAAATTAAATTTGTTTTTCTTCTGTTTCATCTGTCTTTTTAAAAAAAATTTTAATGTTTTATTTATAATTTTGAGAGCGACAGAGCACAAGCAGGGGCGGGGCAGAGAGAGAGGGAGACACAGAATCCAAAGCAGGCTCCAGGCTCTGAGCTGTCAGCACAGAGCCCAACGTGAGGCCAGAACTCACAAACTGCAAGATCATGACCTGAGTCCGAGTCAGATGCTTAACCAACAGAGACACCCAGGCGCCCCTCCTGTTCACCTTTCTTATGTTAATTTAATGATCAGACCTGCTGAGAACCCAGAAGGGACCTTTCACCGCTACACTATGAATGAAGAAAATAATGAGCCCCCACTTACTAGGCCAGTGTATTTCAGGCACAGGACACATGTCTCATATTAGTGATCCGTTTTGCCCCTGGGGGCAGGGAGGAGACACAGGAGCAGAGGACGGAGCTGGGTCTGCAGCCCAGACACATTCTGCCTGAGAGGCCCTGCCGCTTCTCGTAGTTGCTCCCTGCTCTAAAATGGCGAAATTTGGATGATCTGAAGAAAAGGGAGATGAGCGGAAAACAATTTGCTCACTCTACAGGACATTTGCAAGGTGACTGCGAGGGACCGGGGGAAACCACCCCAAGGGATTTAGCACAGCAAGAGGCCGACCCCAGTTCCCCGGGAGTCGATGCTGGCACAACAGAGAGGCAGAAACTCCAAGGGCCACAGCCCCTCCGGAGAGGGTGAGTTGTTTCGGAAAGCAGCCAGAAAAACCGGGGTGGTGTGCAAAAGCCTTGGGGTCCTGCATCAGGAATGAGGTCGGGGTGGTGCATCTAAGTCCCTGGCAGCAGGGTCTGGAGCCACAGCCACCGTGAGGTCCGGGAGGAGCCCGACGACCTGCCGGGAGATGCTCTGGCCCAGCCGCAGGCCAGAGCCTCAGGGACAGGTACAGTGTGCATGGGGACGGTCGGCAGGTGACGCAAGGACCAGGATTCTCTGGGTGTCATGTTCCACTGGCTGCTGGAGGGCACCGTTGGCCACGCTGGCCGGGGGATGAGCATGGAGCAGGCGCTAGAGGAAGGCCTGGGGGCTCTGTGCACACAGGACACTGTCCCTTCTAGGGCTGCTGCAGCCTGAGTCCTGAGGGGCCTGGTGGCTCCAACATGGCCCAGAGCAGAGAGTTTTTTCGGGAGAGGAGCCCAGGAAACACGGGGAGCAGATGGAAGGCATGATGAGGCAGTTGTCTCTGGGCCCCCAAGGCTCTGCCTACTGGGAGGTGTGGAGGGGGCTGCTGTGTTGTCCCCCCAACTCTCAGCAGTCCCAGCTGAGGGCTGCTGGGGGGGCAAGTCCCCCAGAGGCCCGGCCCCAGGGCAGAGGACGCCCTTGGGCACAGCGTGGCGGGGCCCTTGGCAACTATGGCCTGGGCTGCGGGTGGGCAGCCTGGGCCCTGAGGGCCGACCACGCACAACGGCATCAGTGACAAGGTGACCTCAGTACCCAGAGGTCACTGATCTCAGGAACCGCTTCTGGCTATCATCTTTCTACGCATATGAACTTGAAACCGATTTTTCTCTAAATACAGGCTTTTCATCTGTGTCTTCTCGCCACATCTCGAAAGCCTCATTGTTCCCTTTAGAAACGCGAGGTTTAGTGGCTGTGTAATATTCCACCGCGTGGCCCGAGAGGCACTACCAGGACTGACTGGGAATGGGGCGTGTCCGTAGCGGGACTGCCCTGGACTCCTCTGGCGCTGAAGCACGGAGACGATGACGTCCCTCCTCCCACCGCCGTGGTGACGACGCTGGAAATCGCGTGTGAACCGCAAGGCAGAGTGTCATCACCAGTGCGCAACTGCAGAACACGCGAGTTAGTCTTTCTGTCTGTGATCCACCTCCCGAGAGAGCCGCTGGGGGAAAATCCCCAGCCCGTGGGTACATCCGTGCCTTCCTGTTATTCGCCCTGAAATCGGGCTTGTATCCTCTCGTCCCCAATCTGTGGCTTGGTGAACGGAAACACTGACACCTGTCTCTTACGTTGATGTGTTCTGAACACGTCCTAGACTCCACCGACTCTAGAAGGGAGACTTATTCTGTGCAGAAATGGTGAGAGGAAGCGGCTGAACCCCGGTTCTTGCATTTGTGGAGAATAACGAGAGCGTTTCGGTGGAGAAGGCGTGTTCTGTAATCACAGTTGCGGCAAGATCAGAAACATCAGAGTGCTGAACGTCAGCCACGCAAGGGCGGAAAGCCACGGTGTGTGTGAGGAAAAGAATGGAGAAGCTGGATCAGTAGTAGGCATGAAACGCGGCCCGAGTAAAGTCTGACTTTTAAGGTTACGGGTGACAAATAATACAGGCATCTGAGGAGCAAGGCCAAGTATGCGCCGCACTGGTCCAAGGCTCAGATTAAAACTGTGGCGTGAGAGTAGCCTAAGGCGGTCTCTGAATATGTCCAGAAGGTGGAGAAAACAATGTGCATCTAGAAAAATCATCATCAGAAAAGGGTGTGTGTTTCATGCTCGAGACAAGTTCTAGAAGCATCAGCTGTGTGAGACACCAGAGGAGGTTCTAAGATGCTGCTGTAGCTGGGAGCCTCGTGGGGGGTCTCAGCTGCCTCGCTCGGACGGGGTGACGGCAGGCCAACACCCGGAGCCCTCCTTGGGACTGTGTGCCACGCGGCTGGTGGTCACAGGCTTCCCAGGCAAGTGAAAGGCACCAGTCTGAGAGTCGCCTGTTCAGCGATACATCCCTGGGCCCCGATGCGCGGGGGCCCCGAGCCAAGGCCCCCGGGGGGGCACGGTGCCGCTGACAGCCCCTGTCGGTGGGTGAAGGGTGGTGGCCTCCCCTGCCAGCACCCATTACTAGTTTAGACGACCCCCGGCAGCAGAACGGCTCCCGGGGGCACCCTGCCCAGACGCCGAGTGGCTTGTTGGTTTTACGGCTTATCCAAGCGAGGGCTGGGGGCAGACAAATGCAACAGTGGATCAAAACTATGTATTTGCAAACACGGATTATATTCGCTGGCGCTCCTCTCCGCAGAGCCTCGCACACCCTTCTGTAATAAGCTGAAGGTAAATGTTAGGGCCTCGGTAGGCAGGTGGAGGTGGGGGAGGGCGAGGCGTGTCTGGCGGGGGGCAGACCGGCCCACGTTAGCTCCATGGCATTTAAGGGAGCGGTGAGCCAGCGAGGGAGGGTGGCCGTGCTCAGGGTGGCTCCCGCCGCAGCCCCCGAAGGCAGGCTCTAAATGCTAAAAGCTCTCCATGGTAAAATATTTACGCAAATAAGCAAGTGTTTTTCCCTGAAGGCGCCCGGTGGTGTTTCGTGCTGTTAATCTTTTTTGGAAATGCAAGAACATGTTTTGATACAGATTACAAGAGCACGGGCTGCAGAGGAGTTTCTGTAGTCGGAGGGCCGTGCCGCCCGAGCGGAAGCATTGATTCCAGGTCTCTGGGCGCCAGGCGTGCAGAAAGATGTTTCCCTTCCTCTCCCATGAACACCGGCCTGAACCTTCAGGAACTGTTTTCTCATCTTCCCCATCACATCTGCAATTTGGTGTGCTGGCTGTAATGATATCCAGGGGACGGGTTGCCCAGACAACATTTATTACCATTACAGCTAACGGCCATTTCAACAGAAGAGGCTCGAATGTGGTGTCTTCCTGCAACACGGGTGGACGAGGCGCCGCCTGCCTGTTCGTCCGCTTTGCCGTGGGTGGGACACTCGAAGCATTGAAATACCACCCTCTCCTCACCTGGAGTTTTGTGATTGTTAGCGACCCCCCGGGGACTCCGGGGCACAATCCCAACTTCTGAATGTACCTCAGGAGCATCTGGTAATCTGGCTCCGACCTGCCTTTCCCGATTCTCCTTGCTGTCTTATCAGTGGGAGACCTCTGTTCCACCGACCAGGGCAGAGGAGAGCGAATCACGTGCTGCCCGCTGGCGAGCACCAGGTAGATGCTGGCACTGGGTGGCGGCTCGGGTGACAAGAAGACAGTCTCTGGTCCAGGAGACGTAACAGTCACGTGTTCGATCTGACATTCGTTGGGCACTTGCTACGTGGCAGGCGTTGTCCTAAGTTCTTCACACACAAC
This sequence comes from Paradoxurus hermaphroditus, assembly GCA_004024585.1. Classification (NCBI taxonomy): domain Eukaryota; kingdom Metazoa; phylum Chordata; class Mammalia; order Carnivora; family Viverridae; genus Paradoxurus; species Paradoxurus hermaphroditus. The sequence goes on along the minus strand of PITB01034690.1, from coordinate 4,416 downwards.
TCATTCAACCCTATAAGGGTGAGTGTTATTCCCATTTGAGGGATGGGGAAACTGAGGCACAGGCAGGCTCAGTCACCTGTGCAAGCTTACCCACGCTGCCACTCGGCCTGTCCGGGGTGCAGAGCCTACAGCACAGAGGAGAGTAAAGCAGGCAGCCTGTGACCCATGAGTTTATGGTGCAGGCCGCAGCCGGCTGGGGACGCAGGGGAGGGGAAGTCATGCCCTCCTGAGCCTGTCTGAGAAGCTTCCTGAGAACAGCTGGCTGAGTCAGATCCCCAGAAAACTGTGAGGTTCGAGTTGCTGCTCGGCCTTTCCTCTCGCCGGGTCTTGCCCTCTTCAGCCTGAAGAGGTCGAGCTGTGACAACCCTCCCACATGCCCCAGTCCTGCCACCATGTCCCCGGTGGACACGGTGGCCAGGGAGCACTTCCCGAGTGGATTTCACGTGACGCTGCTTCAAGTCCTGGGTGGAGAGAGAGGCTTCCAGTCAGAGTGAGGGAGAGACGGAGAGATGACGGCCCTGAGGGGGACCAGGTGCATGCTGACCCCAGCCTATGGGGCCACGTGACAGCACCTGCTTCGCCCACCGTGGAAACGGCAGACGACTGGAGGACACACACGTTTACGGCCTACGTGAATTCTGTGCCCCAAGTTCAAAGGGGGAAACTTTTGCAACGTATGTGACAGTTGATATTGTTAACGATCGTGTTGGCTGATATTTACTGGGGTAAGTTGTCTGACTCCGTGTCATGGCACTAATGCAGCAGAGCCAGGCCTCCAACCCAGACTCGACTTCAGGGTCCAGGCTCTCATTCAGCCACTTGGTACTTCGATGCAGAAAAGCCAGTGAGGGGAGGCTTTTAATCCCCAAGAGAAAAACGGTCAAAGGGCGTGTTAGGAGCTGAACTGCCACATCCCCCACCCACATTCTTCGATTACAGTTCCAACCCTGAGCGCCTCCAATGTGACTGTATTGGAGAACACGGTCTATTTTATTCATTTCATTTCATTTCATTTTTGAGGACAGGGTCTTTGAAGAGAAGATTAAGATAAAATGAGGTCCCTAGGGTGCGCCCTGATCCAGAGGGACTGGTCCTCTTATAAGAAGGGGTCAGGGGACGACCGGGGGAGGACACGGGGAGGAGCTGCCATCTGCATGCCCAGGAGAGAGGCCCCAGCACCCACCAGCCAAGTCCACGCCTGCGACTCTCACGTTCGGCCTCCAGAGCTGACAGAAAACAGATTTCTGTTGTTCTGCGGCTCTTGATGGGAGCCCCAGCAAACGAGTACAGAACGTAAACTGGGGAATTCCCAAAACGAATAAAGAAAAAAAAAAAAAAACCCTGACAGCTAATAAACTATGAAAATGACCCGCATATAAATTTTATATTTTCGCTAGTGAACTAGCCGGGATAAAGAAACAGCGATGTCAGTGCCAGGGAGGGTGGGGTGGCGTGGGCGCCCCCGTCAGGAGCGCGGATGAACGGCATTTCTGGACGGAGAGTGCGAGGTACCAGCGGCGAACCTTAAAAATATTCTAGCACCTTCTTCCCGCCATTCCGCTTCTAGGCCTGTACCCTGGGAGAGCATCAGGAATGCTGTGAAAATTCACCTCTAAAGACGTTAACTGCACCTATTATTTATGATTGCCGGATTTGGGAGATGAGCCGAATTTTTAAAATTTTCGGTTGCAGTGGATCCGCATTTACACATTACGTTATCGGACTGAGTGTGTTCTCACTGCAGACCTCCCATCAGAACTGGAGTATACGGAGGGCATCTACGTTCAGCAGTGTGGTCAGCCAGATGTCCTGAAAAACCCTCCTGGGAAGACATTCAGACTAATAAACATGACATCGAGAAAAGAAAACCTTTGTGCGTGGTTGAACCAGCGAGCGAGAAGGAGAAATTCCACAGACTGGAAAGGAAATCGGAGCAGCCGACAGACCAGCAAGGGTGGGCGCACGCATCTACCGACGGGGAAGCTGTTGGGGAAATCCAACATAAAACCACAAAGCCACTTAAAGCCTGGAACGGCAAAAAATTTAGATTCTGAGCCTATCGAGTGTCGGCACGGATGCATGAAGCAGTGGGTTGGACAAACTGGTATCGCCACCTCGGAGAATGGTCTGGTGCCATTGTGCCGAATGGGGAATGTGCAAACTCTGTGGCCCAACGAGGCCGTTTCCGGGGGTGTGCCCTGGGGACCCCTCCCGCACGTGCACCAGGTGGGGAGCACCAGGTGCATGTGTTGCAGACATGCCGGGGGCACCGTGATCGTCCCGGCTGGGGGGTGGCCGGGCGAGCTGCTCTGTGCACGGGTGGACAGCCGGCGTATTCGTGACGTGGGAAGAAGAGAGCCGAGCGGCAGGAAAACACGTCACAGGAGTTTCTATGAACTCTAAAAACATGCATTACTAGAATTAAATGCTTAGGCTTCACTTTAACTCTGGGAAAATCACGTGGGGAAACTACTGGGGAGATAAACACAAAATCCCATAGGGGATCTGGCGGGCTCGCCCTCTCAGACTGGGCGGCAGGGACGCATGTCAGTTTACTGCCGTCACGACATCCACGCGCTACAACGAAAAGGCTCCTGTGTAAGCATGAACTATTTCATAATAAAACTATCAGAACAATGACTGGAAGGAAAAAATACTAACATTATTTTTGGGCGGTGGGATTGTGAGCGATTCTCATTTTCTTCCTGTTAATCTTTTGAAATTTGTTTTTTTTTTTTTTTTACAGTTTATAGTGACTGCGCCATTTTTGTCTTCTAAGTGTCCTTTTTTTTATCATGAATATTTCAAGCATACAGAGAATACTGGGAATGCTATAGAGCGGACACCATCCGTTCATCATACCAACTGAACAAACACTGAGACTTTTGCCAACCTGGACTATTTTTGTTTGTTTTGTTTTCATGTAAGAGAAGACGTCAGACAGAAAGAGCCGAAGCCATCCGGTGGCCCTCCTGGATCCTCGTTGTCAGCGTAACCCCCCTCTCAGCTCAGCATATGCTCCTGCCCACGTGTCCACACTTTCCTATACATGAGCACCCGTAAATGACAGACAATAACGTTTACAGAGAGAGGCTTTGGAGGTATAGAAACATTCTCAGGCTGCATATATCCTTCTGCAACTTGCTTTTTGCCTGAAAGGATGTGTGCGAGACTCGCTTGTGTTGACTTGTGTAATTTCATTCATTATTTTAACTGTGTTTTCTGCTGCGTGGATAGCCCATGATGTACCTTTGTGTGGTCTTACTGATGGACACTCCGGTGTCCGGTTCTTGGTTTCCCCTGTTAATTAAAGCGATATTCAAAGCCAGGAGTGTCCCCAACCGTTTTGCCTCCGGTCCAGGTGTGAGAAGTCCTCCAGGGTTTAAGAACTGATGGGCTCCTGGGAGGTGGAGCACGGACACGTTCACCTCACCAAGACGTTTCCAGATCATTCTCCGAAGAGGCTATGCCAGTTCGCGCTCCTAAGAGAGCACACGAGCATGTCTGTTTCCCCGCATCTCTGCCTTGCCTGGTGTTACCTCGGTTTCTGCAGCTCTCAAACTGAATAACGTAAAATGCTATTCCATCGTGGTCTGAATTCTCCTTTTCAAAGTGCTTTTCCAATCAGAGGAACAGACTTAGAGAGACCTTTAAAAATAAGTGACAAGATTTTACTTTCGGACAGTGAGACTCATGTGATAACTGTCAGTGTAGGAAGGCAGGGACGGGTGTGGAGAGGGCGGGCAGGGAGAGGTGGCATTGAATGTGACGGTGAAGACAGAGAAGGCGCAGAGGACCAGTAAGCACAGTGGGCTGGCACTGGCGAAGGCCAGAACCTCCCGAAGGAGGAGCCTGGAGGAGAAGTTCGAAGCCACGGCTACAAAATCAGAGCGCGTGTCTGGCTGCGCGAAGAGAGAAACATACATGAAGCGCTGACTTGCCTCCCCTCCAGCTCCCATGGGTCCTCCTGTCAGAACGAGTCTCATCGGCCCAGGATGGCTACGGCGAGTGCTGTGATGGGCACAGAATGAGCACCGGCCGTGGGATCAGAGCGCGGGCAGAGGGCGGAGGCCAAGGGGGCTGCCAGGCCCGGGGCGGGGCGGAGTGGGGCCTCCATCCCCCGGGGCGCGGGGAGAGTCTGCTTCTTGGAGACTCCAGGTACTGAGACGGGTCGGGATTCACACTTTGTGCTCCAGACGTGTTTCCTGTCTCACAGCAGGCCGGGGACGTCCCCTGGGTAATCCGATACGTAGCCTTGCTCCATCCGGAAGAGGCAGCAGCCTAGGCCGTGTGTCGAGGGCTCCAAAAGCCTCTGTCGTAGCCATAAGCTCCTCGGACCACCCCCCGCCGCAGGTCTGGAGCTCCAGGCGCAGGGCCCGACAGGCGTCTGAGATCCCGTCTCGTCTGCACAGGTTC
>PITB01034689.1:0-12918 GCA_004024585.1 Paradoxurus hermaphroditus | reverse complement strand
CAACAACTCTCCTGGCGGCTCGGGGACGGTCTGTCTAGGGGGAAGGCTAGAGAAGAGGCCGAGTCGGCTCCGCCCGCCGCACCGGCTGTGGCGACACTCGCTCGCGGCCTCGGCGCAGCAGACGCGCCTCCGACGAGGCGGAGGGGAGGCAAGAGCAGTAACTTTGGAGCAGCTCCAAGGGCCCCACGTTTAGCCGCTGGCTCAAGAGCACCTCCAGGACCCAGCCCCCGCCCTCCCCCGCCAGCAGGTGCTCCACAAATACCGTGAAAATTTACACGCAAAAGTCGGTGCATCCGCACACGGGTGCGGGTTCTGATTTTTTACATCATGGACCCAAAAAGAACTAAGACTCTGTAACAGGAGCCAAGTGGGGCGCTGAGGGGGTGCGTATGGGGGTCTTCTCGGGGGGTTACTTACCACCCCTGAGATTCTCACTTAATTCTAACAAAGCAGAGGGCGGGGCAAGTACCATTATCTCCATTTCTTTGTTTGTTTTGAGAGAGAATGAGAAAGAAAGCAAACGGGGAAGGGGAGAGAGAGAAAGAGAGAGAGAGAGAGAGGGAGAGAGAGAGAGAGGGAGAGAGAGATCCCAGGCAGGCTCTGTGCTGTCAGCACGCAGCCCGAGGTGGAGCTCGAACTCACGGCCTATGAGATCATGACCGGAGCTGAGACCCAGAGCCCGACGCTTAACCGACGGAGCCGCCCAGGCGCCCCCACTCTCTCCGTCTCACAGAGGGAAGGGGACAGGCCCTTTTGAGAGGCAGCAGGGCCAAAGCTAAACCGAGCTAACTCTCAACCTTCAGGCGCTGAGTCTGGTATTCCCGAGTCTAGAGAATCACCACGGAGGAACGCACACTGGGGCCGCCGCTCCGGAAATCAGGATGGAGCGTCCTCAAAGAGTCAAAAACAGAACTACCCCTGCGAGCCAGCAAGCGCACTACTAGGAATGTATCCAAGGGACGCAGGGGCGCTGTTTCGAAGGGACACACGTACCCCAGTGTTCACAGCAGCGCTATCGACAGCAGCCAAAGCAGGGAAAGAGCCCAGACGTCCATGGATGGATGAACGGATACGGAAGATGTGCTATATATATAATGGAATACTACTTGGCTATGAAAAAGAATGAAATGTTGCCATCTGCAACAACGTGCACGGAACTAGAGGGTATTATGCTGAGCGAGGTAAGTCAGAGAAAGACAAATAGAATACGATTTTGCTCATACGTGGAACTTAAGAAACAAAACAGATGAACACAGGAGAAGGGAACCAACACTACGATGAAAAGAGAGAGGGAGGCAAACCATAAGAGATTCCTTTATACAGAGAACAAATTCTGGGTTGCTGGAGGGGTGGGGGGGGCGCTAAACGGGGGATGGGCACGAAGGAGGCCACCTGTGGGATGGGCACCGGGTGTCACATGCGAGTGACGAATCACTGGGCTCTATTCCTGAAATCGATCTTTCACTGTATGTCAACCACCTTGGGTTTAAATTAAAAAATAAAAATAAAAAACAATAAAGAATCACCACGGCCCATCCGCGGGGTCCGTGCGGCCCAGGGAAGAAGCGACCCGCACTCGGCTTTGGCGACACAGCACCCACCACCCCTCGGGCACGCCGTGAAGATGTCTTTAAGGAGGCCACGGCCTCAGTTTTCTGGCCTGAGAAATGGGGACCACGATCCCTTGATGTCTCACGACTAAACAAGACGATCCGGGTAAGGCACGAATCCTTTGAGCCACACGCAGGCTTGACGTGTCAGTTAGCGACGCTGGGCACCGTTCTGCTCACCGCCGTTACTGACGGTCTGTTGGTAGGAACCCAAGGGCCGACACCCAAGGGCAGGAAGCGATAGATACGGCAGCCAACAATCATCTGGGACCCACAAGGACCCCACCCCCTGGGAAGGCTCCGCTTCCCGGGCCGGGGCTGTGTCTAGGGGTCAGCCCTGCGGTTCAAAAGAAGCCTCAGCAAAGCCCCAACAAAATCTTCCCCAACACATAAGCTTCCGGCCGAGACAATGCGCAGAAAAACTGCTCAGCACTCGGGGCACGAGGCCGGGGACTGACGGCCGGGGTTTCCGATGTCGTGCCGGAGCCCACCTGAGAGCTAGCGCCTTCTCCGACACAGCCGGCCGCCCTCTCCTGCCACACTGCCCCAGAGCCGCCGGGCGGGCTGTGCCCAATAAAAAGCTTTATTTACAGAAGCAGGCGAGGGGCTGGATGGTTTGCCGGCCACCTGCTTGGGGGCAAGTACCTGCGACTGAGTCCCTATTTCTGTCCGGGCGCAGACTCCAGGGAGTCAGACACCATCTCATGGATGGATACGCTGCAGGGGCACCTGGGGGGTCAGTCGGTTAAGCACCGACTTCGGCTCAGGTCATGATCTCACGGTCTGTGAGTTCGAGTCCCGCATCGGGCTCTGTGCTGACGGCTCAGAGCCTGGAGCCTGCTTCGGATTCTGTGTCTCCCTCTCTCTCTCTCTCTGCCCCTCCCCTGCTCACGCTCTGTCTCTGTCTCTGTCTCTCTCAAAAAAAAAAATTAAAAAACAACTAAATAAAACCTCATAGACGGATACACTGTAAGTGATGTCTATCCAACAGACGACACAACCTCGCAGAGGTGACAACGCTGTGGCCCCAGAGGACCGAACGCGGCCCCGAAGCGAACTCGGCGATCCTGTTCCGGCCACCGCAAACGCTTTGGCGTCGCCGTCCTGCGGGCCCCTCCCTAACGGGTTAAGAAAAACGTGTTCTGGGGTGTCCTTTTGCTTTTTTTTTTTTTTTTTCCTTTTTCTTCTTACATAAAAGATGTGTTGTGAGCTTCTGAAGGCTCTGCTTTGATAGCGATAAGCCACCTCCGGGAGTCCCCGCTCGGTCTCCGAGCACTCGGCTTCCTAAGCAGAAACGCCCCGGGCTGGCCCCCGCCCCCTCCCCGGGCTGAAGCTTGAAAACCACAGGTTGTGCAAGAAGAAAACACCACCGGACGGACGGAGGAGGGGGCTGACTTTCCTCTCCCCGCGCGCCTCCACGCGCCCCCTCCCGCGGCCGCAATCGGGAGCCCCGGCCGAGCCAGCTGCCCGGGCTCAGAGGGCCACCAACCCCCCTGGGCTCTTTCTGCCGAGGGCGACGGCCACCGCCGGGAGAGAATGCCAAGCGGTCCGGGGTCTGCCCGCTTTGCCGGGACAGGTGCCCGCTGTGCAGGGAGCGCGCGCCCGGACCTCCCGGGGACAGCCTGCTGCGTCTCCCAAACACACGAGCTCCTGGTCCGGCCGTCTCCCTCTCCCCCTACAAGGTGCCTCAGGCGACTGGCCCCAGCGCCCTCCCGCTTCGCCCCAAAGGTTCCCCAGACCCCCGGCCTCCGGGCCACGACCTTCCTGAAACCTTCCCTCGGGGGGCTTTTCCACTCAACCCTGTCGAGAAGACCGATAACTGACCCCGGATCAAATCCACAGAGCGAGAAGTCAGCGGGGTCGGAAGGAACCTTCTGGCTGGACCCTCCGAAGCGTGCAAGGCTCCCCGCCCGACGATGTCTCTGCAGACAGAGAGAGAACGACCGGAATGCCAACTCATTTTAGAAGAGATGATTCAAGGGGCGCCCGGGGGGCTCAGTCGCTTAAGCCGCCGACTTCGGCTCCGGTCACGATCTCGCAGTTCGTGGGTTCAAGCCCCGCATCGGGCTCCGTGCTGACGGCTCAGAGCCCGGAACCTGCTTCGGATTCTGTGTCTCCCTCTCTCTCTGCCTCTCCCCTGCTCATGCACTCTCTCTCTCTCTCTCTCAAAATAAATAAATAAATAAATGTTTAAAAAACTGAAAGAAAAAAAAAAAAGAGGTGATTCAAAGCAAAGAAGGCAGGTGCAATTTGACCCGATATTTCCACTGCTCGGAACTACCCGGCAGACCAGAGAGAACGGGTGGACACAGACGCCTGGACAAGGACGGTGTGTCCCACCCCCCCTCCCGGACGGACATTACCAGTGGGGTTTACAACAGCAAAGGACTGGACACGACCTGAAGGTACAGCAGGAGACCCCGCGAATGAATTCCTGCGGCTCGAGGTGGGAGTAGCACGCAGCTGTAAACAGCTCGAGGCGCTGGGAGTCACTTCCGCGACGGGCGACAGGAGCAAGGCGCGGAGCAGTGCCTAAGAACGGAACTCATTTATGGAGCAACGAAAGGAACAGACACGGTGGGGATGCGGAACAGGACAGCTAGGTCACTAAACCGTCCAGCAGCTTCTCCTCTTTTCTTCTTGTTAAAAGAATTTTAAGGTTTTAGATTAAAGGGTGATAGATTTAAAGTTCATTTATTTATTTGAGAAAGAGCGAGAGAGAGAGAGAGAACCAGCAGGGGAGGGTAAGAGAAAGGGGGAGACAGAGGATGGGGAGCAGGCTCTGTACTGACAACACAGAGCCCGACGCAGGGCTCGAACTCACAAACCGCGAGATGACGACCTGAGCCAAAGTCGGACGCTTAACCGACTGAGCCACCCAGGCGCCTCAGTCTGGTAGTTTCTTTTCTTTCTTTTTTTTTTTTTTTAAATTTTATTCATTTTAAGAGACAGAGAGTGAGTGCGGGAAGGGCAGAGAGAGAGGGAGATACAGAATTCGAAGCAGGCCCCAGGCTCGGAGCCGTCAGCACAGAGCCCGACGCGGGGCTCGAACTCACAGACCATGAGATCATGACCTGAGCCGAAGTCGGCCGCTCAACCGACTGAGCCACCCCGGCGCCCCTGGTAGTTTCTTATAAACACGCGCTTCTCGCCGCACAACCTAGGGGCTCACCCAAGTGAAACGGAAACAAACAAACAACCTGTGTTCGCACAAAGACCTGCATTCACATGTTTATAGCGGCTACATTGGTAATCGCCCAGAGCTGGAAACAACCCAAACATCCCGACTGGGGAATGGGTAAACATTAGACCCCCGCACAATGAACCCTACTGAGCAATCGGCAGAGAACGAAGTGCTGATGCCCACAGCGCGGGTGAATTTCAAACGCACCGTATTGAGGGTAAGAAGCCGGTCTCGGGCGCTGTACGCTACACGACTCCTCTGACAGGATACCCTGGAAAAGGCGAACCTGAAGGGACTGTGGACACATCAGTGGTCACCAGGGGCTGGAACCACGGAAGCGCTGGAAAAGGGCCCGGGGGAGTCTGGGGGGACGATGGGAGCATTCCGTATCCTGACTGTGGTGGTGGTTCTGCAAACACCTGTATCGGAATCCACAGGACTTACACCAAAAGAGAGTGGATTTTGCCGTATATAAATTATATCTTTAAATGGGGGAGGGGGGTGCCTGGGTGGCTCAGTCCATTGAGCGCGTCTGAACCTTGATTTCAGCTCAGGTCATGACCGCAGGGTCACGGGATCAAGCCCTGTGTCAGGCTCTGCGCTGAGTGTGGAGCCTGCTTAAGATTCTCCCCCTCCCCGCCCCTCTCCCACTCACTCTCTCTCAAATAAAAAATTAAATTACATTAAATTAAATTAAAAATAAATGGCAGGGGGGAGAAAAGAACTAACGGGACATACGACATACGTCCCTCTGGGAGGGAGGGGAATGAGCCTGGAGGGCAGGTAGTGACGTTTACAAATCAGCAAATGTGATTTTTTTTTTTTTTTTTTTGCTATATGTATGTAAACTACCCTGACTTCTATTGGAACACACACTTCTAAAAAGCCTCTGGTAGACGATTAATAAATGCTATTGATCAATTATATAATTCTATCCTCAACAGTTCCAGGAGAACTACGTAAGAATAGCAGCCAGGCGTCATTGAGACCTTTTAAGAAGGGTCTCTTAAGATCATTTCTGTCTTATTACAAAATCAACAGTCAAAGCGACTAAATACAAAGTGTGGTCATAGACCCGAAACCGGGCCAGGAAAAAGCAGGATTGATGAGGGCAACCCTGGCACAAGGCACGGGGTTTATACAGGAGGTTGGGGATTAAAATACTGCATTGGTGTTCATTTTCTGATTCTTATCGCTGCACTGCTGCTGTGAGATGATTTTGGTGTCCTTAGAAAAGTCACTGAAGAATTCAGGTTAAAGGGGCAGTACGCCTAGAACTGACTCTCAGATGGTTTAGAAAAAAGAAGACGTGTATAATGTCCGTACATAAATACTTTAGAGATAAAACAGGGTGAGATGTAACAACTAATGAATCTATATATAATTCCTGCAACTCATCCGTAAACTTGAAAGCTAATCAAAATAAAAAGGTTAAAAAAAAATCCAAAGTAACGTTTAAACCCTGTAAGAGTGAGAAAGACTAGCGCAGCGACAGGCTTAGAAAAATAGAGCCACCTTCTTTTTCTCTTTGCCTTTTAAAGTTCAAATCGGTTTGGTTCTTCTTAATTAAGAAGCTATATGGTAAAAAGCAAAGGCAAGCCAAAAGGAGAGAAAAAAAAACCTGTTTCCATAGCACGACATATGTTAATAACATTTTGTTACATTTCTTTCCAAGCTCGTAGTTAAAAAAAAAAAAACAACTCGAGATTTATTATGCCCAAAATTACTGCTTTCCAGAAATTTCCAAACGGAACAGTTGCGTCATGCCTGCACACACACTCCCCGCAGGGCCCCGCGGCTCTCTGCAAGTGTGAATTTTATAAACTCTGTGGAGTCATTTACTCGGTTTCGCAGCCCTTCTCCCCACCCCACCCCACACCCCCCCCCCCGCACAGGCCGGGATCCCCCAGCCCCCCGGGCGCGGGCAGCACGCCCCCGGGGAACCCCTTCCCTTGAAATTCAGGGCATGATCTAATGGTGGGGTGAGGGCCTGGGCGACCTTCTGACAGCGGGCGAAGGGGGCGGGGGGGGAGGGGGTCAGCAGACACCCTTTCGAGTCCGCGACCCACGAGAAGCGACGACCGCAAGGACGCGTGTCCTTGAACCAGGGACGCTCCCCTTTTTCTTTCCCTGACAATGCCGCCCCACGCGCGCACGCGAACCGATTCGCTTTCCAGCTGCGTGTGGAATCGAGTGGCGCAGCTCTTCGGGGGAATACGGCGGCGCACGCAGGCCAGGAAGGGGGTGGGTCTGGGGACGGGGGGGGGGGCGGGTGGCTCCCCGTTAAGGCAGCCTCAGGATTGGTCGGTTGCAGGTATCTGCGTGTGTGTAGATCCTAACGGGCAGGCGGGCCAAGGGCGGGCGAGGCCCCGCCCCCTCGAGCCAGCGGCGGCCGCGCAGTACAAAGCCCGAGGCGCGTTCCGTTCCGTGGAATCCGGGCCGGGCAGTGGCGGCGGCCGCAGCGCCGCCCTCGCGCTCAGCCAATAGACGGGCGTGCTGCCGGAGTCCTGGCCCCGCCCCCGGGCGCGCGGGGCTCGGTCGGCGGACTGGGGCTCCGGGCCGTGACCGCCGCTAGGCGGTCCGCTCCGGGGGCCCCGGGGAGGGCGGCCGGGGGAGGCAGCGGGGAGAGGGGTCTCTCGAGGACGCAGACCCTGCAGGACGGGGCCTGCATAGAATGGAACTTTGGAAAAAGTTAAAGAAAGGATGAAACCGAGCGCGCGGGCGGCCCCAAGCACGACTGCGCGTCTTGGGCCGCGCGCGAGCTGGGCGTGTGCCCGGGAGGAGATCGGGTCACCGCGTGGCACCGCCTGGGCTGGCCGAGGGGCGCCCTGGCCGCGGGCCTCACTCGGGAGGGGCCCAGAGGAGGGCAGCGGTTCTCCAGGGTCACACAGCAAAATCCCCCAAGTCGGAGGCCAGGGGGCAGTGGCAAGGGGAGAGCCCGCACATAGGGGACCCTACCTCCGATATTTCCACCCACCACTCACCCAGAAGACCAAGGACCATACTCACAAGTTACGCTTTTAAGAAAATCTACAGGCTATTTTGGGGGTACCTCTAGCCAGTGTTCCCTGTAGATTTGAAGACCTGTGTGCTTCAGGTGTATTTGCAATTCCGGTAAACCGAGGCAGTGAGTGGGCGTTGTCTCTAACCACACCCCACCAAGAATACACTTTAAAATGTGTATTCCGTTTGCAGAATACAACGTTCAACCCACATCGCCCACATCGGTTAGGGAGATCTTATTAACCCTATTACTCAAGCAACGAGCTGCTTTTTAGGCACAGAACGGCCACGTTGCTCATGGGAACTCAGCTAGCAAGCAGCGGGGTCAAAACTGGAGCCCAGCTCTCCCAAGGAGACTGGGACTGGGTGTGGCATCACGGAGTCCTACTGTGGGTTTTATTCACCTGTTTCCCACCCTGGCCCACCCAGACATAGCACCTTCTAGGCACTGGCACGCAGAAATGAATAGACACCGTCCCTTCTCTCCCAACATGTACAAGAGACAGGTAAGCCCTGTGAAAGGAAAGACCTTGCCTATCTTATTACTGCATCCCAGAGCAATGCACACAGTAGGTGCACAATAAAGCTCATAGGGGAAAAAACAAGATGGGAGATCAAGTGACTGGCTTTATCCCATCAGGAGAGGAACAGTACGTGCAAATGCGTGAATCATCAGGGCTGCCTTTAGGGAACTATAAACAGTTCAGAGTTGATGAAGGGCAAAGTACAGGGGAAAAGGCATGGGCGGTCAGGGCAGACAGGAAGGTGAGGGAGCCGCGGGGCTTGGACTATGCACCTCAGGAGAAGCCAAAGAAGGGTTTCAACCAGAAAAGGCACTGCCAGATCCATGTTTGGGGCAATTTTTCTAGCTCTCTGGTGGACAGCCGGGGAAGGCAAGGGTAGAGGGGACAGGAAGGAAGAGGCTGGCTTCTGAAACCACCGGGAAGGTGGAGCCTTCAGGTCTTATCTCCCCACTGGTTCCCAAGTTTTCGCCTTGGGCAGCTGGACATGATGCACAAGGCAAATGACAAACAAGGCAGCCAGGTCCTCAGTCTTGCCTGCCCTGGGTTTGAGGTGTGGAATCTCGAACATAAGGTCTCTGCACTCAATTGATTGTGTTTCTGTTTGCTAAGTCCCTCCTCAGCCCACCCCAGCCCGATCCTAAAAACCACCCTTGCAAGGTGCAAGGACCCCTGTTGGTTTGTTGTGGACAAGTTTTAAAGTTTTCTTCATTTGTGTATGTAATACATACATGTGTTAGGCAGTTACTGTTAAGAGCAACTTTTTAAAACTTGTTTCCACCTACTCAGGTTTTCTGCTTCTTGAACCAAAGTAAACTTCACAGGCTACTTAGAAATTAACAATAGCGATGGCATAGCTTATGAGATGCAGGCATGGCTGCTTGTGAGGGCAAATTCACAGCCTTCCATTATTCCACAACGTACCGATCAATCTAAATAAAACAGGCACTTAAAACACTAAATGAAGCTATTTCAATAATATTTCCAAGAGTATTACCCCATCTATAATTTTAGTGGGTTTTAAATTACATTTCTATTTTCATTCTTAATTTTATGGACAATATTTGCTCTCTTCCCCCCACCATTTTTTTTTCTTAGTTACATTACTTTATAAATTCTTCGGAAAACAGCACTGTCCTATAAACTTTTTGCACGGATAGAAAAGTTTGGTATCTGTGCTGTCCAAATTTGCTAGCCACATGTAGCCGCTGAGAGCTGGAAATCTGGCTAATGTGACTAAAAAGCAATATTCATGAGACTAGTTGCTACCTTATTGGGCACTGCAGCTCTGAAAGACCCAGCTCTGGAGTTTGTCAGTTTTATCTGTTTTCTAAATCGGTTAGTCCCTGTTAATTTATTATTTCCTTTTTCCCCATGTAGATTTGTCCTATTATTCGTTGTGTCATTTTTGTGATTTCTCTATGTGATCACTTATGGCCCTGCCTTTGTCTCTGCATCCGCTCCACTGCCTTCTATAATTTTTTTTAATGTTTATTTATATTTGAGAGAGAAACAGAGACAGAGTGCAGAGCACGAGCACGGGAGGAGCCGAGAGAGGGAGACACAGAATCTGAAGCAGGCTCCATGCTGTCAGCAGAGCCCGATGCGGGGCTCAAACCCATGAAATGTGAGATTATAACCTGCGCTGAAGTCAGACGCCTAACCAACTGAGCCCCCCTCCCCCAGTGCCCCTACTCCACTACCTTCAAAGAGTCTATACTTACAGGATTGAGATCCTCCCTCACCAAAGAGTTATGTTTTGCTTTTCATTATCACATGGTAGGAGTTCGGCTTGCATGCTTGTTCAGTTAAGCTTTTAAAAATTAATTTCCACTTACGTTCACTGGCAGCAAGAGATTAGGGCCGGTGCAATGTCTGCTTTTTGGACTGGACTCTGTTGGGTCTCTTTTTTTTTTTAGATTTAACAGATGATTACTTTTTCTAAATATTCCAAGACCACTTTAAAATGTGTATTATTTTGCAGAATACAAAGTTCAGTCTGTATCTGTTATTACCACGACCTTAGTAACCATAACCATATTATCCAAACTCCTTACTGCCTAATCGAGGTTTATCTACAGGATCAAGACTGTGTTTGAAGATCTCCCAAAGGCTTCTCAATTCTTGTATTTCCTACAATTTACTCTTTAAAGTCTGCTACGACGCTAGTGGGCCTTCCTCGAAGGATTCACCCTTCACACAATGCAAAACCTCTCCTCTGCACCCTAATAACGCCTCAGCCTTGAGCTCTTTGCCTGTTTTTCTCTGTTCGTATTTACGCACAGGGTCGAGTTTTGGGTGTCGTGTTTGGAAGGAGCTGTAGCCATTTCCGAGCGGTGGGAGAGAGAGAAAGAAACCGCAGCCTCCCTGGGAACAAGGAGGTGTAAACGGGGAGTGTGGAGTCGGAGACCTACCGCCGGGAAGATCGGAACCGCAAGGAGGGTTTCCCCGGGGACGGGCTCCACCGTAACAAGGTCCGCTCGCTCATATGACTAGTGGCCTTTCAATCGCAGGTACACGGCAGTCTGAAATGTACACAGGTCAACAGAAGCCGGTGTCCCGGGAGCCGCTACCTCCATGAGCTGGTGGCGTTTAGACACAGGGGCAGGGAATGGAGGAGACGTTCTCAACTTCTCTAGGACAAAAGCTAACAGTAGAATGTACTGCATTTCTGCAGACACGCCATGAAATAAATCGAGTTTACTTAAAGAAAAAAGAGGGGGGAGGAGGAGGAGGAGGAGGAAGAAGAAGGAGAAGAAGAGGAAGGAGAAGAAGGAGAAGGAGAGGAGGAGGAAGGAGGAGGAGGAAGAAGAAAGAAAAGAAAGAAAGAAAATACACTCATTTCAAATTTCATCGTGACCAAAGGGAGACAACGTTCGGCTTATTTCTTTATTGAGTTGGTTCCTAAAGCCAGTCTGGCTGCTTTATTTTCTGTCTGGGGAGGACCAGGGGCTCCGTGTGTCATCTGCACCCCGAGAGCCCCATGGCTGCTCTCGGGACACTACGGTGTCCAACACTCGGACGTCGCTGTTCTATTAGAAACGATGGAGTTCTCGGATGCGGCGGGAAAACGCGTTTCCTGCGCGTGTTAATTTCAGCCAGAGGAAAGGGGGAGTTTGCCCTCTGCCACTGGATCCTCAGACCTCGCCAGCTCCTCGGACGCACTTCGCGGCCCTCCGTCTACCCGAGCAAACGGCGCAGACACCTGGAGCTCCTGGCTCCGCCGCGACCTCCGCTGGCCCCAGGCCCACGCTTCGGGGACAACGCGGGCAGGAAAACGAGGCCGCGGAAATGCTCTCGCATCAGGCCCAGGGCCAGGTGGCCTCGGATCTGAGTCACCTTCTCGCCTGACGGAGAGAGAGCTGACTGGCCTGTCTGACCCGCACGCGGCGGCCACGGAGGAATTCTGCTTCCCTCCCGGGACCCACGGCGTCCGCACCCTCGCTCACCGGCCAGTGCTGACCCACAGGCGGACTGTTTTCTGCACCGTGGAGATGCCCTCGGCGCCCCTTCGACCTTTACGCACAGGGCGTCTGACTACAAACTCTTGGTTTCTTAATTAAAAAGTTCACTAGATGGGGCGCCCGGGCGGCTCGGTCGGTGAAGCATCTGACTCTTGATTTCAGCCCAGGTCACGATCTGATGCTTCGTGGGATCGAGACCTTCGTCGGGCTCTGTACGGATGGCCCAGAGCCGTCTTGGGATTCTGTCTCCCTCTCTCTCTGCTCCTCCCCTGCTCATGCTCTCTCTCTCTCAAATAAATAAACAAACAAAAAAATCACGAGGTAGCAAAACACAACCCCCTCCGGCCGCAGGTCTGGGCCCCTACCGAGTGACAGGCCTCATCCTAAACTCTGGTGAGTAGAGCAGACACAAACCCACACCTCTCGGGGACACAGGCAGAGTGGCTCAGGAGCACAGGAACATTTCGTGACGAATCAAGAACATTTAGCCACCAACGGCGCCGCTACTGCAGGCAGTTCGCGGGCACTTGTGAATTTCCCCCAGAAGGTCATTCTGTCAAAGCTGAAGTGTTTCCCTCCGGCGCTGACCAGGCGGAACCCTCTGCCTTGCCTTCTCTTTCCGTCTTCGCCAGGCAACAAGTGATAGACAGACGGACAGACAGCCACGGGTCCCCGTCCCTCAGCCGTCAGGCCCGGAGTGGGGACTGGGTAACGGACGGGCTTGGAGAAGCTCTGTCTCGTCCGAATCTGCTCTCTGGGATTTCTCGCCGGACCCCGCCCCCCGCCCCCCGTTTCAAACCGCCCCGGTGTGGAGCACGGAGACTGACGACGTCAGGCAGACCTGGTGCTTGAGCAGATGCGTGCGACCTCCTGGCCTCGTGACTCAGCTTTCCGTGCCTCGGTTTCCCCACGCGTACACGGGGATAGTAATGGTAACAGGGTGGGCCGTCCTGAGGACCAGACGGGAGGAAGCACGGAGCGCTCTCCGCACAGCCTCCGCCGCTCGCAGAGCCCAAGAAACGGGTTCCCAAGGCGTCGTGACCTCGGACACCTCCTTTGTCAGCCCTGACTCCGCGACAGAAGAGCGGCCCTCCCCCGTCCCACTGTCGGGAAGGCACTGGATGGACTAAGTGACC
>PITB01034688.1:0-12931 GCA_004024585.1 Paradoxurus hermaphroditus | reverse complement strand
ACGATGAGGACCGACGGTGGCACTAATCTCCACCCTCTCCTAGGGTGCAGTATTGTTTCCAGCTCACCGTCTTGGTTGGTGGCGGAGGGAGGAAGCAAGAGTTTTCCATTTTGTTTTCCCCGCCGTGACGGATCTGACCGCACAGGCCAGGGACCCAACACGGACGTTAATCCAACGGCTAAGACTGCGAAACGACCGCTGGGCATGTCTGCAGCCGCAGCGGGCCGCTGTGAGTCAGACTTAGGCAGGACTCCTCCCCGCCTCTAATGGGAGGGCCGTGACGATGCTTGGACTGTCTGGTGCTGAAGTGAACTCAGAAGGCGGCGTCCAGTAGTCCCAACAGTATCTGGGAAGTGCCCTTTCCTCAGTGTACGGTCACCCAAATAAAGGGCCACAGGTTCAGGGATGGGGCGGGGGAGCTACGATGCTGGGGGATCCTTCCTTTGAGGGACGCGGGCACCTCTCCAGACAATTGGTTCCCATCTGAAATTCGGCTCCGATCCGGGAACTGAGCAAGGGACCCTTTATTTTTTTTTTAATTTTTAAAATGTGTATTTATTTTTGAGAGGGAGAGAGTGAGCAAGCGAGAGCAAGCGAGCAGGGGAGGGGCAGAGAGAGGAGACAGAGAATCCGAAGCAGGCTCCAGGCCCTGAGCTGTCAGCACAGAGCCCGACGTGGGGCTCGAACTCCTGAACCGTGAGACCATGACCCGAGCCGTAGTAGGACACTCAACCGACTGAGCCCCCCACGCGCCCTGGGACCCTGACTTTTTAACAGAGCAGTGGCCCTCAGACTCCTGTTCTTTGGATGGTGCCCTTTTCGGACCATCCTGTTGAACAGCTGTCCCGCTGACTGCCCGTCAGCTTTATTCCTAGAGACGCCGGGCTCATCAGCAGAGTCCGTGCACACGAGGAAAACTTCATGAGCTCGAGGGCAAGCGTTTAGGCTTTTGCCATTTAGTATGATCTTGGCTGTGGGTTTTTGTAGGTGTCTTTTTATTTTTTTTGAAAAATTTTAAATAATGTGTACACCCAGCACGGGGCTTGAACCCATAACCCCCGAGGCCAAGAGTGACCTGTTCCGGGGCGCCTGGTTGGCTCAGTCGGCTTAGCATCCGACTTCAACTCAGGTCATGATCTCATGGTTTGTGGGTTTGAGCCCTGCATCGGGCTCTGTGCTGACGGCTTGGAGCCTGGAGCCTGCTTTGGATTCTGTGTCCTCTCTCTCTGCCCCTCCCCCACTCATGCTCTGTCTCTCTCTCAAAAATGAAAAAAGAAAGTGACCCGTTCCACTGACGGAGCCAGCCAGGCGCCCCTGTAGATGTCTTCTAATAGACTGAGGAAGCTCCTTTCTGCTCCTACCTTACCAAGTTTTTCTTTTTTTTTTTAATAATGACTTTATATTAATTTTGTCATGGTATTTTTCTGTAACCGTTGAGATGTTTTTCCTTTATGCTAATGTAGTTCGTTAAATTGAATTCTGAACGTTAGACTTGTGTTCCTTTTCACACATTGTTGGCTTCCAGTTGCGAATATTTTAAGGGTTTTTACCTCAGTATTCGTGACGGTTATTAGTCTGCGATTCTCTGTTCCTGCGATTTCTTGGTCGGATGCTGGTGTCAGGGTAGTGCTGGTCTGAAAAATTCACTGGGAATTCGGTCTTCCTTATGTTCTGGAAGAGTCTGTGTAGGATCGATATCAGATCGCTGTAAAGGTCTCGGAGGCCAGTGGTCCTGAGACCACCCTCACTTCCGACGCTAGCTGAGAGTTCAGGGGGCCCCAAGGCCACCGAATACCAAGGTTCAATAATTATATAGAAGGGGGTCACAGGATTCGCTCAAAGTCATTAGACTTAGATTATGGGTTAGCACAGCTCAAGGACAAAGACTAAAATCAGCCAAGGGGAGAGAGAGACATCGGGCGGAATCCAGAGAAATCGCAAATGCGGAGCTGCCCAGTTCTCTCCCGCTGGAATCCCGGACGGCGTCCGGGGCTTTCCTGGGGCTCCGTCCCGTGAGCGCGTGCCCCCGCGCCCGGTCTCGGGGCCCTCAGCAAGTTGAGCGGATACTCGGTGACCCAAAGGCCGCACCCGAATCACGCCGTTGGCGTGGCTCGGGGCTCCCGGCCCGAATCACGCCGTTACCGGCTGCCTGGCCCAAAGCGGCCCGACAAATAAAAGCGCTCCTTTCAGGCAGAATGTTCCGAGAGCTCGGAGGTGCCCTCCCAGGAGCCGGGGCCCAGGCCAGACCGTTCTTGGGGCAAGATTCCATTCTTTACAGTCATCCTTAGATGTTAAGATTCTTCGGCGGAGTCACCCGGGCCCTGAAGTTTTCTTTAGTGGGGAGACGTAAAAGTACAAAGCCAATTTCTTTCATAGATGTGGGCAATTCAGATTTCCTGTTCCCTTTTTTTAAAGTTTATTTTGAGAGAGAGAGAGAGAGTAGAGGAGGGGCAGAGAGAGGGAGACAGAGAGAGAATCCCAAGCAGGCTGTCTGAAGGTGACTCCTTCCTATTTCTTTTTTTTTTTTTTTAAAGTTTATTTATTTTTGAGACACAGAGAGTGAGCAGGAGAAGGGCAGAGAGAGAGAGAGGGAGACACAGAATCCAAAGCAGGGATTTGTCAGCACAGAACCCGATGCGGGGCTCGAACCCACAGACTGCGAGATCGTGACCTGAGCCGAAGCCGGCCGCTTAACCGACTGAGCCCCCCAGGCGCCCCTTCTTTTTTTTTTTTAAACAGGAGAAAATCCAACTGAACAGGCCTACGTGTGGGGAATCCACACAGACAGGAAACTCCGAGGACAGTGAGGCAACCCGAAGCTTATATGAGCTCAGGAAAAAGGCAGGGGCCTGAAGACACAAAGGGGAGAAAACTGATTAGCAAGAAGGTGAAAGGAGATGTTTGGAAAAATAAGGTTTTTCGGTTATGCAGACGGGTTCCTTTGGTAAAGGGGGCCTCTGTTACTACTTCTCTTTCTGTCGCAGTCTCTCCTTTCCAGTGTAAAGTTTTTAAAGTTTTTTATTTATTTGGAGAGAGACAGAGACAGAGAACACGAGTGGGGAAGGGGCAGAGAGAAAGAATCGCAAGCAGGCTTCGCACTGTCAGCGCAGAGCCTGACGCGGGGCTCAAACCCATGAACCACAAGATCATGACCTGAGCCGAGATCAAGAGTTGGACACTCGACTGACCGAGCCACCCAGGTGCCCCTTTCCAGTGTAGATTTAGGCAGTTATGGGGGAGACAGAGCGCCTTTCCTGCATCTGCTGGGTTTTTGTTACCTTTTAAAAAATGTTTATTTTTGAGAGGGAGTGAGCAAGTGTAAGCAGGGGAGGGACAGAGAGAGAGGAAGACAGAGGACCTGAAGCAGGTTCTGTGCTGACAGCAGAGAGCCCAACGTGGGATTCGAACTCACCGACCAGGACATCATGACCTGAGCCAAAGTTGGACGCTTAACCGACTGAGCCACCCAGGTTTTTATTACTTTTAACTCAAAACAACCTTTATGCCCAAGTAGCACATTTTGGGGTGTCTCACCCTGTCCCCCTTCGATCCCCCCCATCCGGGACTTCCGTGGAAGTTCATATTAAAAGTTCAGCTGGCAAATAGTGGGTCTCATTGAGACCATCTTAGTCCTGACAGGAGGTCCGTTCGGTTAACCCCATTTTAAGCGGTGCTGACGCAGCTGTGTGTCCGCAGGCCCATGGATCAAGAAACCAGGGACTACCCGAGAGGCATTTCTATGGACACGAAAGAAAACAGCTGATGATTAGATCATAACAGAAATCAGTCTTTGGGTCCTGAGGGTGGCCAGTGGAGCTTTCTAGACGTCAGGCTCGAAGCTCCTTCAGATACAGTAAGAGCGGCAGCGCGGTCTGACACTCTCCTGCTTTGCAGTTCACACACCCCGGCGTCTTCGGCCCACACAGCCTCGGGCACGAGGGCTGCCTCCGCACGAGCTGCCGTGATTTCTCGGACGGTTACGGCAAGTTGTTCATACCTCATCTGCAGGGCGTCAGGAGAAAGGGCAGCTTTAGTTTTCAAATGAATCCAAATTAAAAAATGTTAGTTTGGGGTGCCTGGGCGGCTCGGTCGGTTAAGCGGCTGACTTCGGTTCAGGTCATGATCTCATGGTCTATGAGTTCGAGCCCCGCATCGGGCTCTGTGCTGATAGCCTGGAGCCTGCTTTGGATTCTGTGTCTCCCTGTCTCTCTGCTCCTCCCCGACTCACGCTCTCTCTCTCAAAAATAAACATTAAAAAAAAATTTTTTTTTAACTTTGGTTTGGAGAGTTGTAGTCAGGCACGAGAAATCAGGATCTAGTCCAGTTTATAATAAACAGTATTAGACTCTAATAGTTACTTAGGTATGTTACTGAAACACGTTTTTCTTCTATAATCACCCTTACCATTTGTTTATAAAATAAGTCTAGTTTTATTTTATTTTTTTGTTTATTTTATGAGAGAAAGAGGAAGACAGAGAATCTCAAGATGGCTCCACATCATCAGCGCAGAGCCCGACGTGGGGCTCAAACTCCCAAACCATGAGATCACGACCTGAGCTGAAATCAAGAGTCAGACGCTCAACTGACTGAGCCACCCAGGTGCCCCAACTAAGTCTAGTTTTAACAACTTGGCCTAATTATTTACATAAGCTCAGCAAGAACAGTGATTGGCCATATAGGTTCTTTTAAATCTGCTCTGTTGGGGGGCACCTGGGTGGCTCAGCGGGCTGAGCGTCGGACTCTTGGTTTTGGCTCAGGTCATGGTCCCAGGGTCGTGGGGTTGAGCCTTGGGTCGGGCTCCACGCTGAGCGTGGAACCTGCTTAAGAGTCTCTCTCTGCCCCTCCTCTGCTCGTGCTCTCTTTAAAAATAAAAAAATAAATGTGCTTTGTTGGAACTTTTCATAAGGAATCCCTAGACTGGACTTTTAATCGCCTCTTGAGGCCAGAAGCCCAGCCGAAACGCGCCCCCAAATCCTTGCCAGGCTTTTCCTGCCACCCCTGCAGATCTGGGTGAATTCTCTTCTCGGGGTGGGGGGACTCCCTATTTCCGCTGCTCTGTCTTGTCCGCAGCGCCCTCCTTTGTGCACTGTGCCCGGACACTTGCAGTAGCCCCAGCTTTCCTGCACACTAGTCTCTCTCCGCTCCGTGACCCACCAAACTCCTCTGGGGATCCCCTCCCTACGTCAGGTTTTGCTCCGTGCCTCCAAGCAGACGGCCAAAGCGAGGGGCCCTCTTCATTGACCTTCTCGTTCTCACTTTACAAACCTGCAGGAACACTGCTGGCCCCCGTGCTGTGTCCGACACCCGGTGGTTTACCGTGGGGGGGTAAATTCGGGCCTGGCTCCTCCATCGTGGCCGGAAATGGGATGGTGTGACTTCGTTACTCTTGCTTGGGCTTCTCAGAGCTTCTTGGCTCCATGGCTTCGATCTCTCTCGATATATGCACTGTACCTTTTGGCTCTTTCCCAAGCCTTCCGAAGTCTGCTCCCGGTTCTCTGCGTCTCCCCCCCTCACTCTGGGACAAGTCTGTTGTCCTCGAAGTCACGAATCCTGTCTTCTGCTGCGTCTGATCTGCTGTTAAACCCCATACACGACGAGTTCTTGGTAACTATTTTTTTTCAGTTATCACACACATATTTTATCCTTTTTTAGAGATTTCAGCAATTTAAATTCTCCATCTTTTGTCTTCTCCTTTATTTCTGTGACATCTTTGGTTACCTAATGTGCTTTTTGCGGATTCCAGTATCAAACTCATGTGGGTTTTGTGTGTTAGTTTTCTACTGCTGCTGAAGCAAATTCCCACCACCAGTGGCTTGGAATGCCACCTGTTTATCAGTTCATAGTTCTGTAGGTCAGAAATCCTGGCGAGCTTAGCTACTTTCTGTCTCACAAAGTGGGAAACACGGTATAGTCTGGGCTGGGTTTTTAGCTGGATTGTGGGGAAGAATCTACTTCTAAGTTCATTCAGGTTATTGGCCGAATTCATTTCCTTGTGACTGTAGGACTGAGGTCCTCCTTGTCTTTTTTTTTTTTTAATTGTTTTAATGTTTATTTTTGAGAGAGACAGAGCGTGAGCAGGGAGAGGGCAGAGAGAGGGGGAGACACAGAATGTGAAGCAGGCTCCAGGCTCCGAGCGGGGCTCGAACTCAGGGACCACGAGATCATGACCTGAGCCAAAGTTGGACGCTCAACCGACTGGCCCCCCAGGCGTCCCTGAGGGCCTCATTTTCTGGCTGGCCGTCGCTCAGGGGCCGCTCTCGCATCCCGGACGAGGCTCACAGATCCTTCCCCCGTCTTGCGTTGGGTCTCTTCCACAGCTTCGAATCTCTGACTTCCTCTTTTGCCACCCAGCTGGACAAAACGGCCTTTCAAAAGCTCACGTGAAATGAGGCGGGGCGCCGGGGGGCTCGGTCGGTTAAATGCTGGCTCTTGGTTTTGGCTCAGGTCATGATCTCACGGTTCCCGAGTTTGAGCCCCGTGTCAGTCTCTGCACTGACGGTGCGCAGCCGGCTTGGTATCCTCTCTCTCTGCCCCTCCCCTGCTCACTCACTTGCTCTCTGTCAAAAATAAACAAACTTTAAAAAATATATAAAAAAAGATAAGGCCCACTCAGATAAGCTACCTTTGGGCACAGACTGTAGCGTGACCACAGCTATCATCATATTCACGCGTTTCACCCACAGGTAAAGGCTGGGGGGGATTATAAAAGAGAGAGAGTCCGTGGGGTCATCCTTAGAAGCACGCCTACCATAACTGTTCAGTTGGTCTTACCCACCACATCTTTCTGCCTTTTCTCACGTCTAGTAATCTGTATCAGACGGTGTAGGTTAAAAAACTGCAGAGGTTACAGGTGACTGGGTTTCCCTTTAAAATTCTTTTTAATGTTTATTTTTGGGAGAGAGAGACAGAGCATGAGCAGGGGAGGGGCAGAGAGAGAGAGAGGAGACAGAATCGGAAGCAGGCTCCAGGCTCTGAGCCGTCAGCACAGAGCCCGACGTGGGGCTCGAACTCACGGACTGTGAGACCGTGACCCGAGCCGAAGTCAGACGCCTGACCGACTGAGCGCCCCCGGCACCCCAGGGTTTGTCTTTTCCTCTGATTGGCAGACGCAGTCTAGGACGGTCGCCCCCGATGAAGCAGGGCCAGGCGGCCGGGTTACGATAACCCGGCTCTCCTCAGCGCCCGTCCTCAGGCCTGCCTTCTGCACGTCTGCCCGAGAGCCTGTTGGGTCTCGGTGTCCTCACACCTGAGGCTGCTGGAGATTTAGGTCACCCTTCGTCGGTACCGTGCCGGCTCTCTGGCCTCCTCCTCCTCGATCGTGCGGGCCTCCTGTTCTGTGCGGACCGTGTGCAAAGCAGGCGACAGGGCACGAGGGCTCCCGCTGCGTTTCTGGCCCCAGGCCGCCGACCTCCCCCACCCCATCCCCGCCGTGGCCGGCTCGGCGAGCGTCCCCTGGGCACAGGCGGTCGCGCTCCTGGAGCTCTCTGCGCTTCTCAGTCGGCCCTGTATGCCCTCTGCGAGCCCTGCGGGCAGTCTGTCCCCGGGCCACCCCGCGCTCGCTCGCGTGCAGACTTGGCAGATGCCTCCAGATGACGGCCGCCCATCGTCCGCTCGCCTAGAAAAGGCGCTTCACTGTCTACGCTTTTAATTCACCCAGGCCTCATGGTCTCCACGGCTCTGCGATTGCTCAAAGGCACTTCTTTTTCTATTCCCCCGCCCCGGCTGTGGCGGCTCGCCCAGCTACGGTTTACTTTCTCCTAAACGTTTCCGTCTGGCACGAAAAGGCCACAGCAGGAAATCAGCACACACAGGCCGTACTCACCTTGCTTCCGCCGGATGAGGCCCGGAGGGTGAAGGGCACTGGGCGAGAGCGCACGGACTGGCTGCACGGCGGAGCCGCTGCGCCTGGGCGAGACGCCGTGGCTAAGGCTTGCCGTGTCGCTTACTGTCTCCGGGGCCTGGGGGGCTCGGTCGGCTGAGCGTCTGACTCTTGGTTTCGGCTCGGGTCGTGATCTCTCGGTTCATAGGTTCGAGCCCCACATCGGGCTCTGGGCTGGCAGCACAGAGCCTACTTGGGATTCTCTCCCTCCCTCTCGAAATGAATAAATAAAAACTGAAAAAAACAAAACAAAACAAAACAAAACAAAAAAAAAACCACACACTCCTTACGATGGTTTCCTCAGCTGTAAAACATCAGGATGGGTGTTTGACTGGGGAACGTGGGACCGTCACCATCCTCCTTACTTAAAATTGTTGCCAAGCAACAGAAAAATCCATTAATGTAATATTTTTATAAAACTTAAGAGCACTGGGGCGCCTGAGTGGCTCAGCCGGTTAAGCATCTGACTTTGGCTCAGGTCACAATCTCGCGGTTCACGAGTTCGAGCCCCATGTCAGGGTCTGTGCTGACAGCTCGAAGCCTGGAGCCTGCTTCAGATTCTGTCTCCCTTCTCTCTGCCCCTCCCCCACTTGCACTCTGTATCTCTCTCTCAAAAATAAACGTAAAAAAACCTAAGGAGTCTTTACTTATGTAGAGAAAGTTTAAATTACGTTTTGAATATCTTCCCCACGGGCAATATTTAGAGAGTCTTTGTCTTACAGAAACAAACGCTGCGCTTGGATGAACGATTTCTCTGCATGTTGCGAATTCTTGGCCACTCGGATCCTCCAGTGCTTCCTTGTCTACGAACGCAGTCTGCCACACAGGTCGGCCTTGGCTTTGCCCGTGCCCGTGTCTATCTGGTCTTCAACTTGCCTGAGTTCTGGGGGGAAAAAGCAATGAATCGTCATTTGTCCTCTACATCATGTTATGGGATAAAATGGAGTCAGGAACGCCCCGCTGCACACTCCCGTCAGTAGGACGTGGGCTGCCGCGAATGGGCTCTCGCTGCGCGCCGCCGCCACCTCCTCCTCCGACCGCGAAAACGAAGAGATGCTGGCCAGTATTTAGCAAAAATACTTACTACACGGCCAGGCTGCAGATCGATGAAGAATGTAAAGTTAGGGGTGAAGAGAAACGGACGCCGTATGGCTCTGCAGTTGGGGGCTTCAGGCTCTCATTCGTGAGGGGAGTGGATTCTAGGCCACGGGACACAGATGGGGAAAGAACTAGAACTGAGACACCACCTTAAAGCTGGAAGTCATAAAGGACGTTGTGGCTTTTAAAATAGGAACTAGAGCGACGTCGCCCCCTGGCTGGCGAAAACGGTAAGAATCAGGAGTCGCTTACAAGAAATGAGCGCCCTAGTCGTGAGCCGCGGGGTAGGCGCGCAGAGCGTAAACCGCAGAAGTCGAAACATTCCCGACAGCCGGTCCTGCCTTAGGGGAACCACGGCGCCCCAGCAGCGGCACGAGCCCAGCGTTCTGCAGGGGGTGCCGTCATGCTTACGGTACACAGAATTTCCATGGAAAAGAACTCTCACTGAAAAGGAGTTCCTGGTAAAAAATTAAAAACCTCAAAAGGAGGGGCACCCACGTAGCTCAGTTGGTTAAGCGCCTGACTTTTGGTTTTGGCTCAGGTCACGATCTCATGGGTTGTGAGGTCGAGCCCCACATCAGGCTCTGTGCTGACAGCTCAGAGCCTGGAGCCTGCTTCCGATTCTGTGTCTCCCTCTCTGCCCCTCCCCTGCTCGTGCTGTGTCTCTCTCAAAAAATGAATAAACGTTAAAAAAAAGACATGGAGGAAGCTTAAATGCATATTGCTAATGGAAAGAACACTTAAGCAGTTAGATAAACTGACCGAGGCAGTGGAATACAAGTCAGTGAGGAAAAGGAAGAAACTAATACAAAACCCAGATAAACCTCCAGAGAATTATACTGAGTGAAAAGAACCCCGTAAGATTACACGCTGTATGAGTCCATTTGTTAATGTTCTTGGAATGAAAAAATTACAAAAATGGAGACAAATTAGTTCTTGCCGGGGTTTAAGGAGGGGATAGGGTACGGGTGCAGGAAAGGGGTACGACTAGAAAATGCCTTTTGGTGATGGAAATGTTCTGTATTAACGTCAAGTTGGCTCAGGTCCTGATTTCATGGTTTGTGGGTTCGAGCCCCATGTCAGGCTCTGAGCTGTCAGCACAGAGCCTGGAGGAGCCTGCTTCGGATTCTGTGACTCCGTCTCTCTCTCCCCCTACCCTGCTGTGCTCTGTTTCTGTCTGTCTCTCTCTCTCAAAAATAAACATTAAAAAAATTAAAACACAAACAAAAACACCCCAAATATTCCAGCGAGGAATGGGGAAGCAAGACAACCACCACCAAAAAAGAGAGGACAAAAAGAAACGAAGTAATAAAATGACAGCCCTAAACCCAACAACATACATAATTACATAAAATGTAAGACTAAGAAAAAACAGAGTCATTTTAATTAATCCCTAAAAGCAGCTGTGATATTCAATACCTAGTCATGATAAAAACTCGCACGAAACCAGGATGAGAAGCAGAGGTCCTCGGCCTCTACCTGGCATCCGTGAAAACCCCTACAGGTGAAATTATACCTAGTGGTCAAAGAAGGAATGCTTTTGGCCCAAGGTCAGGAGCAAGGCAAGGCTGTCACCCTCCCTACACCTAGGCACCGTTGTACCGAAGCCCTCAGCCAGTACAATAAGGCCAGAGAAAGAAAGAAAGGCGCCCGGATGAGAAAGAAAGGAATAAAATAGTCTTTATTCACAACCACGGGACCGTTTATGTCGAAAATACCAAACTATCAACAAGAAAGCTGCTAGCCCCTAGCGTGTAAGCTTAGGAAGGCTCTAGGATACAAGGTCAATATGGAAAACTGAAATGGAAAAAAAATAAATACATAACCCCCACCTACCATTGATGCTGTAGGAATACCCAATAGGAGTGACTTAAACAAAATACGGGCAAGACCTGTCCGTTCAAAACTGCAAAACGTTACTGAGATAAATCCGAAAACCCCCATAAACGGGGAGCGTTGCCTCGGCAATAAATTGGAACAGAGCCAGCGTGACTGCGAGCCACAGCTCCGGTGCCATCCCGGACCCGCAGGCTTTCCCTTACGGAGACGGCCGGCCGCATTCTAAAATTCCTATGAAAAGAACGAGGACCTAGAGTTGCCAAGACAAGGAGCCGCAAGTCTGTGAAACCAAACCCCAGGTCTGGAGGCCCCACGCTACCTGACTGGAGCACGCTCAGTGAGCGAGAGCGCGGCAGAAGCACACAGGGCCACACGTATGTATGCAACTCGTTTTTAGCAAGGGTGCGAGGGAAATGGACACATAAGTCTTTTCAGAAATGTCACTGAAACGAATGGAAACGAGTCTGCAAAAAACAGCAGTGCAAGGGAATGTTGGCCCTTACCTCACCCCGGATATAAAAGTTACCTCCTGAGCCGCCGTGGCTTCAATTACAAGTACCCAATTTTAATCTTCTGGAAGAAAAATTATGAGAAAAATCTTTCTTACCTTGGGTTAGAAAGGAATTTGAGAAGTGGGACCCAAAGGCATAAACATAAGAGAAAAACGTGCAAGTCTGTTGAGCGTCTGACTCTCGGTTTCGGCTCGGGTCAGGATCTCAGGTTTCGTGAGTTCGGGCCCCACATCGGACTCTAAGCTGACAGCACAGAGCCTGCTTGGGTTTCTCTCTCCCTCTCTCTCTGCCCTTCCCTCACGTGTGCTGTCTCTCTCTCTCTCAAAATAAATAAATAAAGATAAAAAAAATTTATAAAAAAAATAAATAAATCGCACTTTGTCAAAAATAAAGATGTCTTCTTCAGAAGACACTGTTAAGAACAAAACAAGGCCCGACCTGGGAGTAAATACTTGGAAAACACAGAGAAGATAAAGAACTTGCAACTACAATATATAAAGATAACAGACACTGTATGTGTGCGTGTATATAAAGATATACGTGTATATAAATGGTTGTAAAAATAACAATTGAATAACAAACAGAAAAAGGCAGATTACGACAGACACCTCGCCAGAGATACACAGATGGCAGACAGGCACGTGCCAAGATGCTCAACATCGTGAGTCGTTACAAAAACGCAAATTTAAGTCGCGATGAGACATCTTTACACACCTACACAAAAGGTGTGTCGTTGGTGGGAAAGCCAAATGGTAGGGCCGGGTGGCAGGACGCCTTGGCAACGTCTTCTAGGTTAGACATATGCTTAACATATGACCGAGCAACCCCACTCCAGATACTTCGCCGAGAGGCAGAAAAACATATGTCCACGTAAATATCTGTACAAGAGGCTCACTAGTTTCCTCAAGAATAACCCAAACCGTGAGCCACTGCAGTGGGTATTAAGTGGTCCACGGAGAAACAAACCGGGACATTTCCTGCCTACGAAAGTGACAAAATACCAAAACGTGCCACGTCGTGGATGAAAGTAAAAAGCATTAAGTGAAAGAAGGGAGATGCAGTAGGCTACATACTAAAAGATTCTTTTTTAGGACATTCTAGAGAGAAAGTACAAAAAAACCAGATCAAGTCTGGGAGTGGAAAGAGTAGTTTAAGAATAAAGGAAACAATGGTTTTGGGGGGGGGTGATGAAAAGGTCCAGTATCTTGGTTCCGTGACGAAATCTCTGTCCAATGACGGGACTGTACACCTAAGAAAGGTGAACTTAACGGTGTATAAATTATACCTCAATAAATACCGCTTAAAAGAAGAACGGTCATCTCAGCAGAAATACATAATGAAAACACATGAAACGTATACGTGGGGATCGTATTAAACGTTACCACATACGATCAAACACCATACGGTGCTACTTACGAATTTCTTTTTTATTAACATACCTATTCAGCATTGAGGACAAACAATAAGAACAAATCGTGACCTCGAGTCCATGATGTGCCTGCGGAAGTATTGAGGGGTGAAGTGTCCCGATCCCTGAAACTTACCAGGAGACACATCACAAAAATAAAGGGGGCTGGTGGGAGGACAGAGGAATCCGGACGCA
>PITB01034687.1:0-12924 GCA_004024585.1 Paradoxurus hermaphroditus | reverse complement strand
GTGGGTGGGTGGATGGGTGGATGGATGGATGGGTGGATGGCTCCATCCTGGGTATTCATTTTTACTTTTGCGAGGCACAGCAAGGAGCTGAGGAAGATAAACACAGGACGGACCTGGACACTTGCTTACCTTTCACTGCTTCCCCGGGGGGGGGTCCCCGGTACCTGAGCGTCGTGCACCAAAGGTCATCTGCGCAAACCAGAGGGCCCCTCAGGAGCCCTGGTCCTCCAGCATACGGCCTGGCCAATTTTGGACATTAAACTTTAGGACCTAATAGATATGCACATTGAAAATAACGTGGAGTTTTTAAAACATTTTCTGATGGCTTAGCCGTCAGCCCCCGGACTTGCGTTCCTTGAGCAAAGTGAGCACGCCTTTCTCGTTTTGCATCCGGAATGACCTGCGCTCTTCCCAGCACTTCGCAGGTGCTCACGGCAATTAGTGGTGACCAAAGGAATGCGCGTTGACATTTGGGAAAGGAAACCTGAACAGGACCAAACTGAGCCGTGACGATATATTTTACATAAAATATTCAGAGTGGGAAAGAGTTATCATATTTAAAAAGTTAATTTGATCCCAGCAAGATTTTTGTGGATACAGGCGAG
This sequence comes from Paradoxurus hermaphroditus, assembly GCA_004024585.1. Lineage (NCBI taxonomy): Eukaryota > Metazoa > Chordata > Mammalia > Carnivora > Viverridae > Paradoxurus > Paradoxurus hermaphroditus. Next base: position 12,319 of record PITB01034687.1, on the reverse strand, counting down.
CCAATTACCAAATTTATTTTTAAAGGCATGATCATTAGTACATCTTAAATGATTCTGATGAAGAATAAGGTAGGGAGAATCAGTCGGCTTGAGTTTAAGGTATGACCTGGCTCCCGGAGCCGGAAGTGGGTGGTGCTGGCGGAAGGACAGATACGCAGATTATTGGAGCAGAACAGAGAGCCCAGCACAGACCTGCACGAGCCTGACGTGTTCGACGAAGATGCGGAACAATTCAGTGGGGCCGGAGTCATTGAGGTCTCCAGCAAAACAACAACAGAAAGCATGTCAACCCAACGCTCACACCTTGTTCAATAATTAACTAAAAACGGGTCACAGACCTACATGGAATTGTAGAACTTGGAGAAAAATACAGAAGAAAGTCTTTAAGATGTAGGGCTAGGCAGTGGATTCTTAGAGCAGGCACCAAAAGCATATCCATAAAAGGAAAATTTGATTAACTGAACTCGATCCAAATTTAAAATTTTTGTTCTGTGAAAGATACTTCCATTTTTTTAAATATTTTTTTTGTGTGTGAAAGATATTTGTAAAAGAACGCAGAGATGGACTGCAGACTGAGGGAATTATCTACAAAACACATATCCAACAAAGGACTAGTATCTACAATATATAAAGAATACTAAAACAAAGTAAAGCAAAACAAACCAACCAACCAACAAGAAAACAATGACTGGAGACCATCTTTGGAATTTGGACAAAAGACCTAAAAAGACATTTCACCAAAAATGATACAGAGAAGGCAAACAGGCACGTGGATGTTCAACATCATCAAGGAAATGCAAATTAAAACCACAATGAAATGCACGCGTCTCTCCGCATGGCTAAGATGGATAGAAGAGTGACCCCCTCAAATGCTGGCGATCATGTGGAGAAACTAGCACATCTGCACCTTGCTGGTGGGCACAAAAAATGGTACCTTCACTCTGGAAAACAGTTTGGCAGTTTCTTCCAAAACTAAACCTGAAACTCCCGAGGAGCGTACCAACTGCGTTCTTGGGCACCGGTCCCAGAGAAACAGAAACATACGCTCGCACAAACTGCACACGGGTGTTCCCAGCAGCGTTATTTGTAAAAAAGCTGGAATCAGCCGGATGTCCTTCCAAGGCCGGATGGTGGAGGTACCGTGCAGCCGTGCAGAGCGAGCTGTTGGTCCACGAGGCAACCTGGATGGATCCCCAGAGAATCAGGTTGTGGGACAAGAGCCAGTCCCAAAGGCTGCCTACCACAGAATACATCGAATCTAAATCAAAAACAGATAGGACATTTTTGCATGAGAAGATCAGAGAAATGGAAACCAGTTTGGTGCTTGGCAGAACTTGAGGACAAGGGTGGGGGTTAGGGGAGGGGAAGCGGGCGTGTTCACAAAAGGAGAGGGAGGCCCGCTTGGGGTATTTCCTGCTGCCCTCTCTGAGCACAGCGACCAGGGGCCAGTGAGACCGCGTCCTTCCGAGGACACAGAACCAGGACCTGAGGCTCTGAGGGAAAGCTGCAGGAAGGCCAGGCGGACACACGGGAAGCGGAACTCTAAGAGGGGACTTTCTGGATAGTTCTTTTAATTTACGGGAGGCCTGGCGGGGAGTGCATTTGTAAGGGTACCGGTGGGTGCAGGTCAGTTCTAGGAACAGCGACGAAATTTGGCGGATTCTTTGTTCATTTGTTTTTTTCAGAGTGCTGTTATTGTGTGCAGAAAGATTTGTAAGGCTACAAACGGAACTCCAAGTAGCCAGCCATTCAGGAGGAGTGAAATCTGCAGCACGGAAAGGGGAGAATTTACACTTTGCCACTTACATATTGTTTTTCGTTTTCACGTGTATTGGGTAATTTTAAAAAGCCACGTACCGAAGTGACGAATTGGGTGTACGCTATCCAGGAGCGAGGAGCAGAGCATGTCTTGATATCTGGTGTCTTTTGAAATCTCTGGCTTTTCCAGATTTTTATATGACTCTCTGAGAAGAATATTTATGGTCAACTCTGATATATAGATTATGAGATAAGGTACATAATCAATTCTATCTCAGATAAACGCACATATATCTCCGAGTTGTATTTAGCTTCAAAATATTTTTATTTATACTCTCTCCATATATCGGATGTCTTGTTTCCTTCAACATGATATATTCATTTAGTTGATTTATCTTAAAATATACATAAAAATTTCAAAACTACATCGACATTATTAGTAACAGTACATTCACTGAGTGCAGTTCTTTTTAATTTCCTTGCAATTTTTTTTTGTATCTGAAAAACACATTCAGGATGCACAAAGCACTATGTTCAAAATTACTTGAAAATATTATATTATCTTGTCATTTTTATACATATTTATGTATTTTTATCCCTGTTAATTTTAGGGCTTTTCCCCTGTTGGACTGGATTCCATTAAAAAAATTTTTAGGGGCACCTGGATGGCTCAGTCAGTTAAGCATCTGACTTCAGCTCAGGTCATAATCTCACAGTCCATGGGTTCGAACCCCGTGTCGGGCACTATGCTGACAGCTCAGAGCCTGGAGCCTGCCTTGGATTCTGTGTCTCCCTCTCACCCTGCCCCGCCCCCCCCCCCCCGCTCATGCTCTGTCTCTCTCTCTCAAAAATAAATAAACATTATAATATATAATATTTTCAATATTATAGTGTCAATTTTATACAGATTTATGTCTTTCTATCCCTGTTAAATTTAGGGGAGGGGCAGAAAGAGAGGAAGACACAGAATCCGAAGCAGGCTCCAGACTCTGAGCCGTCAGCACAGTGCCCGACACGGGACTGGAACTCATGGACCATGAGATCCTGACCTGAGCTGAAGTTGGATGCTTAACTGACTGAGCCACCCAGGCGCCCCTGGATTCCAGTGTTTGCAAAGTAACCTCCATGGTTTCAAAGTCATGAGCAGTGAACTCAGCCAAGTCTTGACTCTTTCCTTCCCCTTTATTTGTCTCCCTCGCCTCCATCAGTCCATCTTCATTGGCTTCTGGGAAGTCTTCCCCTTTTCTTGTTGTAAACGTTAAGCCAAGATATGCATGCACTCATGAGAATAAATCAACCCTTTCCCTTTCTTAGAGACAAGATAGCCTATTGTATACACTCTCTACACCCTATTTTTTTTAACAATAAATAAAGCACCTCACTTCAAGTTACTTGGTGGAAGTTTTCCTAATTTTTTTCAAAAGTATCTGCACAGCATTCAGCTTGGAATGCACTGCGGTCACTCAGCCAGACCCATCGTAAAGATCCTTGTGTCTTTATAAGCTTTCACTTAGAAACAGTGCTTCGGCGTGCAGCCGTCTACGAAGGCGGTCCCGTATTTGTGGCGGTGCGGGAGCAGGACGGATTGTAAGCAGTGGGGTGACGTGGTCGCGGGTGAATGGGCGTGCAGTGTCGTCGGGGCGGAAGGTGACTGTGCCGTTTACATGTCTCTCTGCACGGCGGGAGGGCGCTGGCTGCTTCACCCTCTGCCAACACTTGGCATGCTCGGTCGTTTCCACTTGGCCACTCAGGTGGGTATGAGATGTGTTCTCTCAGATTCTGTACGCGTGCATTGATGTCCATCCATCCCAGTGCCAACATGTCTCATAAACACAGAAACGAGGGTCCTCATGTGTGTAAGGGAACCGAGTCCCATAGCGTGTCACAGGGTCAAGCACCGTGCACAGATGGGTTCATCTGCGAACAGAGGTTGAGTCAACTTGGGAAAATCAATGTAATTCACGATAGTAAGAGAAAAAAGGAGATAAATCATGTCAGTAGATGGAGAAAAATTTTGACAAAATTTACGACTCCTTTATTAACACTCAGAAAACCATGGGCCGGATGAAATCTCCCAGCCTGACAGAGAACATCGGCACGCACCACAGCTGCCATCGGTGTCAACTAGGAAGGAGTTCATGCTTTTCAGGGTCGGGAGCAAGATAAAGATATGCACTTGAACTCAAACTTGCACTGGGGGTCTCAGCCGGTGTAATAAGATAGTGAGCAAAGGAGCAAATAAGCAAACGAGCAAACGAAGACATAAGACAAAGTTTGGAAGGGTTTCTTAGGCTGCATGAGTGTCTGTGAACAACGAAATATCTATTAGAGTTAATATGTGAATTTAGCAAGGTCATAGGATACAAAATTCATATTAAAACAATTATATATTTTTTTCATTTTCTGTTTTTTGTCATCATGATGAGTGTACTCTTTAATCCCCATCACCCGTTTCCCCTTCCCCTGACCTGCCTCCCCGCTGGTGACCATCAGTGTGTTCTCTATAGTTATTTGTTTCCTGGTTTGTCTCCTTCTCTTTTGTTTCCCCTTTGCTCATTTGTTTTGTTTCTTAAGTTCCACATAAGTGAAATCATATATATATATGTCTTCCTCTGACTGACTTAGGTCACTCAGCATAGTACTCTCTAGTTCCATCCACGTCATTGCAAATGGCAAGATTTCATTCTTTTATATGGCTAATAGTCCATTGTCTATATATGCCATATCTTCTTTATCCATTCATCAGTCGATGGACATTTGGGCAAGAGGTTTCCTTTTTCTCCACATCCTCACCAGTACCTGTTGTTTCTTATGTCTTTTTTTTTTTCCTTTAAAGATTTTATTTTTAAGTAATATCTATGCCCAATGTAGGGCTCGAACTTGCAACCAAGAGACTGAGTTGCAAGCTCCACCGACGGAGCCAGCCAGGCCCCCAATAGGCTGTGTTTCTGATTTTAGCCATTCTGACAGGAGTGAGGTGATAAAGCACCAAGGATTTTATTTGTAGTTCTCTGATGATGAGTGATGTTGAGCCTCTTTTCTTATGTTTGTTGGCCATCTGGATGTCTTCCTCGGAGAAATGTCCATTCATGTCTTCTTCCATTTTTTAATCGGATTATTTGTTTTGGGGTATTGACTTGATCAATTCCTTATATATTTTGGTTACTTTTAGTAACCAAAAAAAAAAACCAAAAAACTTTTAGTTTTGTTGTTTCCTTCGCTGTGCAGAAGCTTTTTATTGTGATGAGCTGCCAGTAGTTTGTTTTTGCCTTTGCTTCCTCTCCCTCAGGAGACAGATCTAGAGAAGCGCTGCCGTGGCTGACGTCAGAGAATCACCGCCTGTGTTGTCTTCTAGGACTTTCATGGATTTGTGCCTCACATTTAGACCTTTAATCCATCTCGAATTTATTTTTGTGTAGGATGTAAGAGAGTGGTCCGGCTTCATGCTGCTGTTCAGTTTTCCCAATGCCATTTGTTGGGGAGACACTTTTCTCCATTGTATATTCTCTCCTGCTTTATCAGAGATTTATTGAGCATATCATTGTGGCTTTATTTCTGGAGTTTTTTTGTTCAGTTCCATTGATCTGTATGTCTATTCTTTTGAGTTTATTTATTTGTGTTGAGAGAGAGGGAGAGAAAGAAAGAGAGATACCAGGTATACATGTGCATGCGTGAGAAGGGGAGGGACAGAAAGGAAGAGAGAATTCCAAGCAGGCTCCACACTGACACGGGGTTTGAACTCACGGACCCCTGCGATCATGACCTGAGCCGAAACCAAGATTCAGATGCTCAGGCACCCATGTGTCTGCTTTGATGTCAGTACCATGCTGTTAGTTACTACTACTTTGTAATGTAACTTGAAATCTGGAATTATGACACCTCCAGTTTTGTTGTTCTTTTTTTCAATTGCTTTGGCTATCCAAGATCTTTTGTGTTTCCATACAAATATTAGGTTCTAGTTCTGTGGAAAATGCTATTGGTATTTTGATGGGGATCGCATAAAATCTGCAAATCTGCACATTACTCTCAGTAGTATTTAGATATTTTAATAAAACAAATATATTGCTACAATGTAGCAATTATAAGAAATTTAATTTCTAACAAATAAGAATTTACATTTGAATAAATAGGAATCAATTGAATCAAATGTATCACACAAAAACTCTACCCAGAACCAGACACAACAGCGCTGAGAGTGAGGGAGGGAGGTGTGTCACACTCTTGGATTGCAAACTACATCCGTTAAGATGTCCATTCTCCCTGGACAGATATGTAGACTGAGTACGGCACCAATCAATACATCAGTGCGATATTTTTTTGTAGAAACCGATAGACTGATTCTAAAGATTACATGGAATTACAAAGAACAAGATAAGTTGAACAATTTTGAAGGAGAATCAACTTGGAAAGCTTACACTACTTGACTTTAAGTCTTACTATAGAATTATAGGAATTGGGCCAGCTTGACACTGGTAAAAAGAAAGACCCATAGACCCGCAGAGTAGAACACAACACGGAGCCCCAACAGAGATCTGTGCACAGATGATCACTTAATCTTTTTTTATTTGTTTTTTAAAATCCATGTTAGTTAACATACAGTGTAGTCCTGGCTTCAGGAGTAGAACCCGGTGATTCATCACTTACATACAACACCCGGTGCTCGTCCCAGCAAGTGCCCTCCTCAATGCTCATCCCCATCTAGCCCATCCCCCCCCCACCTCCGTTCTGGCAACCCTGTTTGTTCTCTGTATTTAAGAGTCCCTTATGTTCTGCCTCCCTCTCTGATTTTATCTTATTTTTCCTTCTCTTCCCCTGTGTTCATCTGTTGTGTTTCTTAAATTCCACAAAGGAGTGAAACTATATATTTGTCTTTCTCTGCCTGGCTTATTTCACTTAGCTTAATACTCTCTAACTCCATCCATGTTGTTGCAATGGCAAGAATTCATTCTTTTTGATGGCTGATTAATACTCCATCATGTATATAAATATATATATACACACAACATCTTCTTTTTTCATTAACCAGTTCAGTGGACATTTGGGCTCTTTCTATAATTTGGTTACTGTTGGTAGCACTGCTATAAACATCGGGGTGCGTGTATTCCTTTGAAATAGCATTTTTGTTTCTTTTCAATAAATTCCTAGTAGTGCGATTCTTGGCTCGTAGAGTAGTTATATTTTTAATTTTCAAGGGGCCTCCACGCTGTTTGCAGAGCGGCTGCACCCGTTTGCATCCCTGCCCGCAATACAGAGGGTTCCTCTTTCTCCACGTCCTCGCCAACACCTGTTGTTTCCTGAGTTGTTAATTTTGGCCTTTCTGACAGGTGTGAGGTGGTGTCTCTTTGTGGTTTTGATTTGCATTTCCCTGACGAGTGATGTTGAGCATCTTTTCATGTGCGTGTGTTGGCCATCTGGATGTCTTCTTTGGAAAAGTGTCTATTCATGTTTTCTGCCCATTTCTTCACTGGGTTATTTGCCTTTTGGGTGTTGAGTTTGATAAGTTTATTATAGATTTTGGATACTAACCTTTGGATGGTCACTTAGTTTTGACATAAATGCCTTGGTGCAAGAGCAGCCCAATATCCACATGAAAAAAAGTTAACTATGTCTCCTACCTCAGACCATACACCAAGTTATTTTGAAGTGGGTCATGAATCTAAATGAAAAGGTAAAACATCTAGAAAAAAACCATATGAGCAAATCTTCATAATTTGGGTGATTCAAGGATTCCTTAGATAGGACACACATTTAAGAATATCCTTAAAAGAAAAAAGGTATTAATTGGACTTCAGATTGTCTGTAAGTGACAAAGACAATACAAAAGGGCAAGCCACAGTGTATAATTTGTGATATAGATTATATTGTTTATAGCATGTATCTTGTGACATAAGATATATTGCATACGGTGTATAATTTGACCAAAAGAAATATATACAAACGCATCACCCGCTTTGATGAGAAGACAAGGAGCCTAATAAAAACTGGATAAAAGTCCTGAATGGACACTGGCCGAAAGAAGACGTAAAACGGCCAATAAGCCTTTCAGAAATGCTCCACATCGCTCGTCATGAGAAAACTGCAAACTTACAGCACAGGATACTGCAAACCCGTTAGAGTCAGGCTGAAACTAAAGACTGATGATACCGAGTGTCAGCGAAGCTGAGGAACAAGCGAGACTCTCCGCTACCGCTGGCGGTGCCACACACGCACTGGGAAAACTCTTGGCGCTTTCACGTATAGTTCGACATCGAGTTACCCCCGTCTCGGAGACTCTGCTCGCAGGTGTTTACCCAGGAGAAACGAATACACACGTCCTGCAGACTGCGTGACCCGAACGTGGACGGCGGTGTTCTTCATAACGGCCCGAGCTGGACACGACCCGAGTATTTATCAGTAGCAGCCTGGCGTGAGGTTCCGGGGCAGCAGGCACCACCAAGTCCTTGATGTGGGGGTTTCAGAGGAAATCGAACGTGGGTGAGTGACAAATCTTTGCAACGATGCTTTAGTTCCTAAAATTCTGGGGGAGGACAGTGACACGTGATGGCCGCCTTGCAGGCCCCGGGGCAGCATCTACTGTGCACGTGTGACCTTCTCTCATCACGATCGACCCTGGGGGGACTCTGCAGCTCCTATCCTTGGGGTGTCCAGGCTCCGCTCACCTGCTTCGTCTTCGCCCCCGGACCAGAACAGCGCAGCCGCCCCGGCCTCTGTCCTCACGGGTGGAGGCTTGAGATAATCCCACGGCACTCTTGACTCGGTTTCATTTTTCTGTCTGTTGATTCATTTGTTAGGCAAACACACCAGCAGATAGTTTTTGATAATTGTGTGGTGAACCGTGTCCCCCAAATTCATCCTTTAGAGCCCTAACCTCAGTACCCATACGTGTGACTATATTTGGACATAAGCTCTTTAATGAGGTGACCAACCTCCATTAGAGGTGGCCCTCACCCAATGTGACAGGAGTCCTCGTACAAAGAGGAGAGCAGGACGCAGACTCGCACAGAGGGACGACCACGTGAGGACGTGGGGAGAGACGGCAGCCAGGAGAGAGGCCTCACCAGGAACCAACCGTGCAGGCCCCTGTTTTGGACTTCGGCCTCCGGAACCAGAGAATACATTTCTGTCCTTCAGTCTGTCCACTCCCGGCCCTTCTTTAGGACAACCTGAGCAAACCAAGACAAGCCCCTGCAAAGTAGCAGCCCCTGGGCACAGCGGTGGAAAGGAAAACGCGGGGGCCGGTTTACTCTCGAGTGGGGTGAGGACGGGAAGCTGCTGGGTAACACAGCGGCCGGGCCAGCAGGAGCCTCCTGCAGCCCTCCCGGCGGTGGCGCCGTCCTCCGGGCTCCCGCCAGCTGTGCTCCACCTCCTAATTGAGTCAAGGGAGAAGGCCAGAGGCCGTGCACACTTCCGGCTGACGCGCCTCCGGGGACGGTGCTCCAAACACAGGAGAGGGCCTCGTGCTGGCAGGGAGGTCGGCAGGGCCTCGAGGCGGGAGGCGGTGGCCTGCGGGGACACGGAGGGCCTTGGCCCGGGTTTTGTGCACGCTGGATAAGAAGGGGCTCAGGGAGCCCGAATCCCGTCTCCTCCGAGAACCGACGTCCGCACGCGCGAGGCTGGGTGTCGACAGGGGAATATCGGGGTGATTTATTTACGTTTCGATCGCGTACTTACTGGGCATGAACGAACCCAGCGCCGCTTGCGGGGGGGCTCCTCGAGCCGCGAGTCCCCCTCCAGCCGCTGGGAGCCGGGGTCGCGCTCGCCAGCCCGCACCAGCTCGGGCCACGCAGAAAACGATCCGCGATTCCAGGGCAGGAGCTGCGAGCCGCGGCGAGCGTGGGAGCGACTGCGCCACCTGTGCCGCCCGCGCCTGGGCCCCGGCTTTCCGCGCGCGCGGCTGTGGTCCCCATGGACGCGGCCGGGGTCCCGGGGTCTTCGCCGGCGCGCCTCTGGTTTCCCTCCTCTGTCTGCCAAGCTTGCCGAAGGGCATGCGAATCTTCCGAGGGCTTAGAGCGCGCTGTACGTTTTTATTTTTAAAAGAATTACGGCGCCCTCTCCAAAGGGTGTCTCTCTCGCCCGCATCCATTTTCTTTCTTTCTATTATAATTTCTTTAATATTTATTTATTTTTGAGAGACAGAGCAGGAGACGTGGAGGGACAAAGAGAGAGGGAGATGCAGAATCCGAAGCGGGCTCCGGGCTCCGAGCCGTCAGCACAGCGCCCGATTCCCGGCCTGAACTCACGAACCGTGAGACGATGACCTGAGCCGGAGTCAGATGCTTACCCACTGAGCCCCCGGGCGCCCCTGGTGTTTCCATGTGCTGGTTTCAGCACCTGTGAGCTAACATGGGCTCTCGGCCGGCGCTCGGGCGCCTGCGCTGTTGGAAGGAACGGCGTGGTCCTGGGCGCGTCTCCTGGGCCGCTCTGACTGATTCGGATTTTCAGGCCGGTGCCCTAGGGGTGGAACAGGGCCCGGGCCTCAATTTTAAGGATGCTCTGTTGGTATTTGCTGGCGCACAGAGAGACGTCTGTGCACAGGGTCCCCGAACCCAGGAGCCGGGCTTGCCCGTGGGTTAGCGGCGGCCGGCCTGGACCAAGGCCCCGGGGGTGTCTCGGGTCACGAAGGCACCTGTGTGACGCGGCCGCGGCCAGAGCGCTGTGCTGGACGCGCGGTCTTCGCGGGCCGGAAGTGCGGGGAGAGCGGGAGGCGGGGCCTCCGAGCAGGGACCGGAAGGAAGGGAGGGTGGCTTCCGGCAGGCAAGGCGTGGGGAGGTCAGAGGGCGCCCCTGAGGCGTGTGGCCACGGACTTCCGGGGTCTCGGAGGGGACGGCGCCCGGGTCCGCGCGACGCCTGTTCCCTGAGGCGAGTGTGAGCGAGGACCACAGACGGGGTGGCCTAGAGCCACAGGAATTGACGGCGTCCGGGCTCGAGGCCAGGGGTTCCAAATCGGGCGGCCGGCAGGTGCGGGTCCCGCGTGCCCTGGTGTCCTGCCCTGCAGCCACGCCTCCGGCCGCTACCTCCCCGGAGCCTCCGCTTCTGGGAAGCCCCCCGCGCTTCAGTCGAGGCCCCCCTGGTCCAGGCAGGCCTTTACCCTGGTCAGGTCTGCAAAGACCCTGTTTCTAAATCAGGCCACGTTCCCGAGTTTTGGGCGGACGCCCTCTTTGTGGGCAGCGGGGGGCGGCAGCATTCGGCCACTTCCACGCGCGGGAAATGCCGACCCCGCGAGAAACCAAGTCAGCCCGCCGCCTCGGGAGGCAACGTCGTCGTCGACGGCGTTCGGGACGCGGGGGAGAGAGCAGCCGGCTCCAGGCAGGTAGGAGCCGCCGCGGGGGACGCCGCGGGGACAGACTGTTGCCGTGGGAACGAGGCCGGGTCGCTCAGGGCGCAGGGCCGGTGGGGGCTGGCCACGTCCGGCCCGCTGGGCTCTGGCTCCCCGCCGCCCCCGTCCCGGCCCCCGCGTCCCTGTGCCGCCCGCCGGCCGCCCGAGCTAGAATTGGCCGCGGGCCTCGCGTCTGTCCCTTCCCGGCCGCTGGCCCCCGGCAGCGGGGAGCGGACACTTGGCTCGTTTCGAGCTCGCTGAGCCGACGGCGGCCTCTGAAGGCACGGAGCCTGCCTGGGCTGTGCTGGGGGCTGCCCTCGGCCGGCCGGGTGTGCGCGGGCGCGGGGGCCCGGGCTTTGCCGTCCGCCCGCTGCCCCCGCCCGGCTGGGATGCGCCCGCGGGTGCCGCACGCCGCAGGGCAGGCGAGAGGTGCTCCCGAGAGCAACTGGTTCGACCTGTTTCCGCGGCGGGCTCCCCACTGCCCGGACACAGGACACGGGCCACAGGCGGGGACCTGGGCCCTTCCGGAGCATCCCTTCCTGCGCAGGCCCCCGCCGCGTGCGGCCCGGGGCGGCTCCGGGGGGCAGCGGGTGCACACGGCCCTCCACGCCGGCTCCCCCAGGGTGCTCTGCCCGCCGGCTGGCTCTGCCGCACCTCTGCAGGCGGAGCGGCAGCTCCCTTCTTCCCCCTGGGACTCTCCCTGCCTTTGCTGGACGCGGGAGGAGAGCAGGCATGGGGGCCGGGTTGCTTCAACGTAAAGGCAGCTTCCGATTTGATTTGATGTGGGGCCCTTTCCCCTGCGTGGTCGCCTCCCTCTGTCCTGCTGTCCCCGCCTCCCCTGCTCTGCGGTCCCCCTGGGGAGGGGGGAGCCCCCAGACCTGCTCTTGCTCAGGAAGAGCGGGGTCACACAGTTTCCAGGAGCAGGCTTCTGCCGAGGGCCACCTGCCAGTGCTGAGTTTCTTGTGAAGGATTTGACCCGACAAAGATAGAGATAGTTTCCCCTCCAAGGGGAATTCCTGTACCCCCCCCTTACTTCACGCATGTCATGTGAGCCAGTTAAAAGGGGTGTTAGGAGCCCGGAAAGATGTGTGTGTGTGTATTCACCGATTTCCCACAGAGGAGAATACACCTGCTTGTACAGCGCAGAGGAAGTCTGTGAGAGGTGCAGGGTTTAGGCTGCAGGGTTACTGCCCCATTCCCCACACAGCAGACACCCAGGCAGCAGCGATATAAACGGACAACACA
>PITB01034686.1:0-12948 GCA_004024585.1 Paradoxurus hermaphroditus | reverse complement strand
AGGAGGGGCTGGGGGCCTGGACCCCTGGGTCTGAGGGAGGAGGGATGGGGGCAGGACCCCTGGGTCTGAGGGAGGAGGGGCTGGGGGCCTGGACCCCTGGGTCTGAGGGAGGAGGGGCTGGGGGCCTGGACCCCTGGGTCTGAGGGAGGAGGGGCTAGGGGCTGGACCCCTGGGTCTGAGGGAGGAGGGGATTCAGGGTTAGAGACTGAATCTGAGGGAGGAGGGGCTGGGGACAGGACCCCTGGGTCCCCAGCCAGGGACAGGATGAGGCTCCAGGAGCTGGGTGGGGGGGGCCGGGGACAGGTGCTGACTCACCGGGCTCCGCAGTGCCCCCTCCAGAAGGCGCGGGCCGGGGCCTCGGCGAGCTGGTACTCGTGGCCACAGTACTGTCCCCCGGGGAAGAGGGCACTCAGCTCCGCGTGCATGTAGCTGAAGACGAGGGCCAGCCTGGCCAGCTGTCGCCTGCAAGCATGGGCTCTGAGGGCCTGGGCCGGACCTCGGGGCTCGCACTGGCACCTGCCGCCCCTTTTGGGGGCATCCCCACAGGGCCCAGGACCCCAGACTCTGTACCGTGTCCGTGCAGGGTAAGGTAAGAGGCGACTCGCAGACGGCCTGACACCTCCCCTCTGCGAACCTCCATCTCCCCACCCCATGACGGAAAGGGGGGTGCTCCCCACGAGCCGGGACATCCGCCCTCAGCCCCCGGGGGCTGCAGGAGAAGCCGTGCCCTCTCAGGCCTCGAGCTAGGTCTGTTGGATCCCTGACACCTGGTAGAGCCCGCCAGAGCCGAGGGCATGGACGGCGGTCCTCATGCGGGTCATGCTTGGAGCCGTCTTATTCTTAGCAGCACGGGGTCGGGGGGCCCCGGTGCTATCTTCTGCCAGCTGCCTCCCTGGGGTCCTGGTCAGGACGTAGGGAGCAGCAAGGGGTAGCTCTGACACTGAGCTGCGTCGTTTTGGGGAGGTTCCTTTCTCCCTCCCCTGAAGTCTCAGTTTCTCCAACTGTGAAATGGGCCGAAGTGCGGGATAAGCGCAGCCCCTGTCTTCAGAAGGGGCAGCAAAGAGGATTCTTCCACGTCCTCTGAGCACATAAAACGCCCAGCAACACCGGCGTACGGCCGCCCTCAGCGCGTGTTAATTAGTCTCAGTTTGTATTCTTTTCAATGTGTAATTAGTTTTGAGAACGGGGGAGCGTGAGCGGCGGAGGGGCGGAGAGAGAGGGGGGACAGAGGATCCCAAGCGGGCTCTCTGGTGTCAGCGCAGCGATGCGGGGCTGGAATTCGAGAACCGTGAGGTCACGACCTGAGCCAAAGTTGGATGCTTAACCGACTGAGCCCCCCAGGCGCCCCCCCCCACAAGGTGCAAATGTCTTAATAGCCAATTCCGCATTCCAGAATAATTGTAATCGTGCCTTGGGCATTTTCATTTGAAAAGCGGAGAATGGTATTATGAAGGCGGTTCTTTTGATCACTTCCTTATAGGTGTGGGTCTTATGGGGACTTTTAAAAAATTCTGGGTCGGGAAGTAGTTTCGCCTACTACCTTTCATTTCAGGATGAATCTAAGGCAGTATTTACCGGACCTGGTTGACAGCTTCTGGTCCCCGCCTTGTTTTGTTCTGGGCCCTAGACCCCAAACCTCAGCTACTCGCGTCCCTCGGGAGCCCCTGCCCCAGAGGTCAGAGGAGGGGGCTGCACACAAGCCCTAGGTCCTGAGCTAGCTGTTCTCAGGACCCAAGATGGGGGCGGGGGGCTGGGGGTGGGCTGTGTGTCCCCCCAGGCGATGGTGGTGACGGGGCTGTCAGTCCACCCCTCCTCAGGAGAGGAGCTCCCTGGGGTCCCCGCAGTTCCGGGATGTGTGTTTCGGCCTCTGGGAGAGTCGGGCAGTTTGAAGAGGGCTGCTGGGTGGCCAAGAAAGAGGGGAAATGGGGGGCTAAGGGCATAGGGGCCCAAAGAAAGGAAACTGTGGATGGCTCAGTTTTTCAGGTTCCAGCAGGGAAAGGGGGGGTCTGACCTGGACCCCTGGGTCTGAGGGAGGAGGGGCTGGGGGCCCGACCCCTGAGTCCAGGGGAGGAGGTATTAGGGGCCTGGACTCCTGGGTCCGAGGCAGGAGGGGCTGGGGGCCCGGATCCCTGGGTCTGAGGCAGTTGGGGCTGGGGGCCCGGATCCCTGGGTCTGAGGGAGGAAGGGCTGGGAGCCCCGGACTCGCGATCCCACCTTCTTTCTGGGGGCAAGAGCGGCGGCTCACCTGAGTCTGGGGCCCTCCCGGAAGAGCTCGTCGTTGGCATTCCTCCGACCCTGGGGCGGCAGCAGCGTCGCCACCTGCCTGCTCTTGGCCTCCAGGTTGTTAAGGTAGACGGCGAGAAAGTCCCTCGCCCCGCCGGGATCCTCGCGGCCGCCTCCGCCGGCCGCCCGCCGGGCGCGGGCCACCTGGCGCAGCAGCTGCGCGGTGCGGGGCAGCAGGTCGCGCAGCGAGGGGGGACTGGAGGCCAGCCGGGGGTCCCCGCAGTGCTCTTCCAGGCTCTCCAGCAGCCTCAGCGCCCGGCCGAGCGCGTGGGCCTCTCCCCGCTGCCGCCCCCCGGGGGCCGCCGTCGCAGCCATGGGTCCCCAGGGCGTCCCGGGAGGGGGCGTGCGGCCGCGGAAGGTGCGGCCGGGCCCCGCCCAGGGCAGGGGCGGGGCCGGGCCCGAAAGGTGAGGGGGCGGGGCCTGGAGGACGGGGGAGGCGACCGCAGATACCCGCGTCCCCGGAGGGGGCCGAGGCTGGGGGATCTGGCACCTGGGTGCCTAGAGACGGGGTTCGGGGTGGCTTCGGGGGGGGGCGTGGAGATGAGAGGAGACTCTGCGATGGGTGGGAACTGCAGGTAGGATGCCCGCGCCGCTTCGGGGACCGGCTGGAGGCGGAGTCCCAAGGTCGCATCGGAGGAAGGGTTGGGAGACACCCGAGACTTCGGTTGGGGGTTGGGCGTAGGGCTGGGAGCCTAGTTGCCCAAACTCTGCGGGGAGGCGGGGCCCGGAGGGAGCACCCCTGGGTCTCTTGGACCCAGGTTTGGATCTTTGGCTGTGGCATGGGATGAAGGGTCAGAGCGCTGAACTTTCTAGGAGTTTGTCCCCGACAAGGAAAGCATACATTACCAGGGCCCCTGGTCCCCTAGTAGCAGGGGCTGCGTGTCCGAGCGAGCAGGAACTGGGCAACATAAGTCAGGCTAGAGTTGAGACGCCCAGATTCCCAGGGGAGGTAGGCCCCTGGGTGCTCCGGGGGATAAGGTGGGAGGGAGGGGTTCAAGAATGCGGAGATCGAGGCGCGTCTGGTAGGCTTGGGTGGTTTTCTCCCCAACCCGCCGCATCCACTCTGCTCGGACCGTGCGCCGGGACCGCCCCCCGGGGGCGCCCGGGGCCGGGCTGTCCCTGAGCCCTCCCCAGCATCCCTTTGAGGTGGAGGAAGAGAAAGGGGGTTTAGGATGAGAACTCGCCCTCTCCTTCCAACCCCCTTTCCTCCTCAGCCCTCATCCCCTCTGAGAACCAGAGAATTCTGCTTTTAACGGGAGCCTCAACGGTGTACCTCAGCCCTGGGAGACCGGGTCTTGGCAGTGAGAACGGCGGGGCCGCCTTCCAGCTCCTTGCGTTTCTGCCCTCTCTGAGCCCCTCTTCCAGCAACGGGATGAGAACCCTTTGGCCTGGCAACAATTCAGTTTTGACTCTGCTAAGTGTTGATGAGGAGCTGATGGAAGTGTAAGTGGACGAGGTAGTTGGAGGGAGAAATAATGTAACACCCATCAGACCTTAGCCGCGTCTGTGGGGAGACATCACATACACCTGAAAAACAAAAAGACCCAGTTCCACAGGCTAATCCTTACCCTCCGTGCCTGCGTTACAAAAGCTTCTGTTCTGTTTAATTCCATTTCATTAAAGGGGAAATCGCCTTTGCAACCCACTAAATTGATTTCACAACCCACTAATGGATCTTGTTGGGCAGTTTGAAAACGACTGCCCTAAGAAACTCCCAGAGTCGTGTTCAGGAATGTTAATTGCGGCCTCGTAGGAAGTGGAGAAAACTGGAAACGCGGTGTGTCCGTCACCAGGAGGGATGAATAAACGGCGGTGTCCTCCCGCGGGGGTCTCCCACGCAGAAGTTGGGATGAATGAGCCGCATGCACCTGCCGATGGTGTGAGTCATGAAGAGTGCTGGGCGCGGGAATGTGCCCCACCCCCGAATTCAAATCCACTTGAACCTTATTTAGAAATGGGAGTTTTCGTAGCTGTCAACAAGTTAAGATGAGGTCACACTATTAGGGTGGGTTGTAAATCCAACGTGGACAGGTATCGACACGGAAGAAAACCGCGTGATGACCGTGTGACGTCGGAGGCAGAGATTGGAGCCAAGGAATGTGAAGAATTGTTGGCAAGGTGGGAAGGTAGGAAAGGTAGGAGAGAGAGACAGAGTGTGAGCAGTGGAGGGGCAGAGAGAGAGGGAGACAGACTCGGAAGCAGGCTCCGGGCTCTGAGCCGTCAGCACAGAGCCCGACGCGGGGCTCGAACCCATGAACCGCGAGATCATGACCCGAGCCAGAGTCGGAGGCTCAACCGACTGAGCCACCCAGGCGCCCCTTCCTTCTGTTGCTTTCAGCCACTTCATTTGCCGTCCTTTGCTACAGCAACGCTAGGAAACGAACGCAACCAGTAAAAAGGAACAAGCAAGCAAATCCCAGGAAAGCAGAGAAACAAAGAAACAAAAACACAAGTGCAGAAGGATTACAGCACAATGTCATTTATACCAGGCTTGAAACCACGCAAAACCGATGTCGTGTGTTACCCGAGGAGGCGTCTGTATGCGATGACGGTCCCAAAACACGGGCGGAAGAGCCGAGCGTGAAATGCAGCACGTGGGGAAGGGAAAGGGTGAGCTCTGAGACGGGCGCCCCGAGGCTTCGGCGAGGTCGTTCACGCTTTAATTTGAAAAATCTGGATCCGCTATGGCGGCAACGTGGCTACGAGTTCATCTGGCCGCAGAGTGGCTACGAAAGCCAGCCGTGAATGACAGGGAGAGGTGTGACTGTTCGTTATCGGCCAGATGAAAATCAAAAGCACAAGGAGACTCCACACCTGCCAGGGTGGCTGGAGTGGGAAAGACAGACAGACAGAAGTACCGGAAGGGCTGGGGAGGCACAGAGCCTGCTTGGGATTCTCTCTCTCTGCCCTCCCCTTCTCACGCTTGCCTTTGCGCTCTGTTTCTCAAAATAAATAAACATTAAAAAAAAAAAAAAGGAATGAAGTACCGATACATGCTACGTTATGCCAAGTGAAAGAAGAAATTTATATTAAATGTTCGGAATTGGAACACCTGTAGAGACAGGAAGTATATTGGGGTCGCCTAGGGCTGAAAGGGGTTGGGAAGATACAGGGAGTGACTAGCAACAGGTATGGGGTTTCTTTTGGGGGCGAAGACATGTTTTTCAATTGATTGTAATGATTGCACAGCTCTTTGAATTTACTGAAACGTTGAATTGTACCCTTTAAATAGCCGAATTGCATGGTGTATGCTTTATATCTCCATAAAGCTGTTTTTTAAGAAGTTTATTTATTTTGAGAGAGAGAGAGAGAAGGAGAGGGGCAGAGAGAGATGAGCGAGAGATCGCAAGCAGGCTCCATGCTGTCAGTGCAGAGCCCGACACAGGGCTCAGTCCCACCAACCGGGACATCATGACCTGAGCCGAATACAGAGTCAGTCGCTAAACCAATGAGCCACCCAGGTGCCCCCAATAAGGCTTTTTTAAAAAAGTGGAGGCCAGAGGTGCCTGGGTGGCTCGGCAGTCTGTTAGGCGTCCGACTCTTGATCTCAGCTCAGGCCTTGATCTCAGAGTTGTGAGTTGACACGCCCAGTGGGGAGCCTACTTGAAAATATACATAATTATATATTGATAATAATATATCTAATAAAAAATAAAAAGTGGACGCCAGATCCTAGAGTAGCCACAGGAGGGCGCTCCAAGCACAGCCTTACCTCCTCCCTCGGGAACGTTTCTCAGGCCACGCCCCCAGAGTCTGGCCACGCCCCAAGCTTCTAGCCACGCCCCAAGGTTCTGACCACACTTCAGGCTGCAGCCTTCCCCTTCTTCCCAGCGAGGCCTCTGAGTTGGCCACACCCCTTAACCGCACCCTAAGGCCCCGGTCCCACCCAAGGTCTTGTCTGAAGCAGCGAATTCACCGTCCCAAGTCCCCAAACTCTGACCGCAGATGCAGACACAGACTTAGATACTCTTAGAAACCCAGAGCCTGAAGGCTTCAACTTCTAAATCATGACTTTTTAATTTGCAATCACTTTTTTTCTCTTTTGAAATCGTTTTACGCTTGCGGGGAAGTCGCGAGAAGAGGACAAAGACTTCTTGGCTCAGTGGCCTGCCCCCCAGATTCGCCAGTTGGTAACAGTGGTGGTCTCCGCTTCTCCCCCCTCTGAACTGTTGGGAGAGTAAGTTTCAGGCGTTATGCCCCTTTGCCCTAAACGCGTGTATTTCCACACGTGAGGTTGTTCCCCGACACAGTCAGGGTGCAGTTATCAAAGTCAGGACCCTTGCCAGCCCTCCTGCACTGGTATCTACCAGCGCAGCCGAGGTTCACCTCCCCAGCTGTGCCCGAACTACCCTTGACCAGGCAAACAGTTTTCTCCAGTCCAGTATCCAAACCGACTCCTGACTTGTATTCAGTTTCACGTCTTCTTCGTCTATTTCTGTCTTGGTACAATTGCTCTGCCTTGCTGGTTCTTTTTTGTAGGATGTCCTCCTGGGTTTGAGCTGATCTCATGTGTCCTTGTCATCAGATTCCGGTGGCGGGAATATTGTAGAAAGATGCCACCTCCGTCTGAGTGCATTGTCTCAGAAGGCACAGGGTATCGGTCATTCCGTGACCGATGATGGTGAATCCCAGAACCCTGGATTTACAGGCTCGCCAGGTCAGTCCCCACCCCCCCACACACACACACTTTCTGGGCCTCAGTTTCCCTTTCTGTAAAATGGCGGTTTGGCTTCCGTGAGGGTCTGCAAACACATCTAACCGGTAGCTGTGTCCTGCTTCCTTTGCACACTCTTAACGTTGTTTTTCGGGAGTGGACCAACATTTAGGGTTTGGCAGATGTCATATCTGCACCTGGGAGAGAGAGTCTCTGACTGAGTGTCTGGATTTACCCTGGGTGGTGATAGCAAGTGAAACTTTGCAGCAGGGGCCGGGGCTCCCGAGAAATGCATCGGAGAACACGACTTTTGGCTTTAGAACGTTAGGGCTGTCACGGATGCGGAGAGCAGCCTCGGTGGTAGTGGTTGAGGGATGCGGGCTTAGTTCCGTGAGGTCTGGGGGGCTGGAGACCCTGTAGATGGGCCTCCTCCCCCCTTCCCAGGAGTCCGGCCTTCTCCAGGGGAAGGGGGCTGGCGGTGGAAGGGGGAGGGGTGTGTAAGGACACGCGTCCCGTCCCAAGGTTAGGAGGCTGAGGGGATTTCCATGTGTGGAGAAGCCAGATCCTTTGTTTTAGAGAACTAACTTACCAAGGTCAATGCCGGGTTCAGCTCTTGAACCTGGGGAGGGTTTCTCACACATGAAGAAGCACATCACCCACAGCCCGGACTGGCAAGTTCAAGGAGATTCCCGACACGCACCCGAGGCTGACAACGGGCCAGGCCCTGCGCCGAACGCCCGGCACCCACACTCTCATTACGTCCTGATCAACTCCTCAACCCTGAGAGGTAGGCGTTAATCCCATTCTGCCGATGAGGAAACTGAGGCTCAGGACGGTAACCTCATTTCGCCCAGGGTCACACAGCCACTTGGTAGCAGAGTCCTGGTGTGACAGATACACTGGTCGCCCCTGTCTTCCTTTTGTAACAGACCCTCAGAATTTTAGCTCAGAACAATGACATTTCCTGGTCTCCCTTGTGATAGGTGGGGGCCCATGACTAAATTCTAGGCAACAGAATGGGGTATGTCTAACTTCTGGGTTTTAGTCTTAGAATCCAGGGGCGTACATTCTACTTATTTTTTTTCTTCTCAAGGGTTGGAATGCGGCTGTGATGGTGGGAGCCGGAGCAGCCATCTTGGACCACGGGGTGGAAGTGCCAGCAAGCAGCGAGGTAGGAGCGAGTCTGGGTCTCTGACATTCTCAAGCTACTATTCTAGCCCTGGGTGTTAACTGGACGTTTACATGAGAAGAACATAGACTTCCATCCTCGGTAAGCCACTACATATTTTTATTAAAAATATACTTGTTTATTTATTTTGAGAGAGAGAGAGCAAGTGCGGAAGGAGCAGAGAGACAGGGAGAGAGAGAATCCCAAGCAGGCTCTGCATTGTCAGGGAAGAGCCCGACGCGGGGTTCGATCTCAGAAACGGGGAGATCAGGACCTGAGCGAAATCCAGGGTCGGAGACTTAAACGACGGGGCTACCCAGGTGCCCGTGGCCACTATGTATTTTTGCCGTTTGTTAGAAAAGCTGAATAAAAAGTCTAGCTAATACACACACCCGGGCTAGGACCTCATGATCTCATTTTTCCGTCAAGATAAAGAATAGGTCTCTCCTCCTCCGCCTCGCCTCCCTCAGAACCAATTCCCAGATGATCACCACACCGATTCCCGTTTATCAGCTTCTCTCTCAGCCACACACGGAGTTCACGCGTGTTGAATCCCGGCAACGCGCTGGCAAGACGGACGCCACTATTGTTATGCTCGCTTTCTGCAGACGAGGAGACCGAGGCTGGGGTCCTGAAGTCACCTGATCGGGCCACGCAGGCAGGAGACGGAGGAGCTCAGTTCTGACTCCGGGGCCCGCGCTCTCTCGATGGCACCGCTGCGCGTCGGCCTTTCCGGTAACACACAACGCTTGCGTGAGCGTGCGCGCGCTCGCGGTTAACAGAGTAGACGCGGGGGCGCCTGGAGGGGCCCAGTCGGTTGAGCATCCGATTTCAGGTTGGGTCGTGATCTCTCGGCTGGTGAGTTCGAGCCCCGCGTCGGGCTCTCTGCCGTCAGTGCAGAGACCGCCTTGGATCCTCTGTCCCCCTCCCCCTCTCTCAAAAATAAATAAACATTAAATCAAGATAAAATAATAGATGCAACCAGGCACAACCTCCCTGCACGGCCGGAGGGCCCCGTGGTTGTGAGCAGGGGCGTTGGAGGCGGCAGGCCTGGGCCTGGACAGATTTGCTCTCTCTGGGTCTTAGTTTTCTCGTCGGGAGTAAGGGTGTTGTCGTGACCAGTGACGGGCTGCTATTTTCCTTTCTATCCACACTCTCAAACCGGCCTCGCGGGGTGACACGGGACCGCACGCAGGCGCCAGGAATCACAGGCGCCATAATGTAGGGGGTGGTGTAGGGGCGGGGTGGGGGAGGCTCATTCACTCTGCTGTCGCTTCTCAAGGGTCTGCTCGCGCCCCGCGGCGTGCTGGCTGCCGTGGGAAGGGCGGCCGCAGGGACGGAGACCCTGCTGGGGAGACGGTCGTTGTACACGGCCTTGCACGTGTGGTGGGATTATCACATGAGTTCTCACACACAGCTGCCGGCAGGGCCCAACGGTCACCCTCTGTAGTGGGTTGCGTGCTGGCCACCCCACCCTGACCCCCGCATAAAAATACGTCCCCATCCTAACCCCTGGAACTCATGAATGTGACCTTATTTGGAAAAAGATCGTCGCAGATATAATTAAAGCAAGGCTCTTGGGATGAGATCATCTTGAATTATCTAGGGGGTCCCTAAATCCATTGACGAGTGTCCCTACAAGAGACAGGAGGAGAGGGGCGCCTGGGTGGCTCAGTCAGTTAAGCGCCTGACTTCGGCTCAGGTCGTGATCTCGCGGCCTGTGGGTCTGTGCTGATGGCTCATCAGAGTCGGGAGCCTGCTAGAGATTTTGTGTCTCCCTTTCTCTCCGCCCCTCCCCTGCTTGCGCTCTGGCTCTCTCTGTCTCTCAAACATAAATAAACAGTAACAAAATTAACTAAAGAGACAGAAGAGGAGAAGACACTCGGAGGGGAGGCCACATGAAGACGGAGGCAGAGACCAGAGGGACGGCGGCCAGGCGGCCACAGGCTCAGGAGTGCGGAGGGGCCACCAGGAGCTGGAAGGGGCAAGGAGCCTTCGGAGGGGGTGTGGCCCTGCTGACCACTTGATTTCAGACTCCCGGCCTCTAGCATGGTGAGATAATAAATTTCGGTTGTTAATTTATGCCGCCTAGTTTGTGGCCATTTATTGCAGCAACCGTGGGAAGCTAATAAGGCCTTCCAAGGTCAGGCAGCTGCGGGGACACGGGAGCCCAGAGGCAGGCTGAGAAATGCCGGCACGTGGTCACGAGCACACGCAAAGACATCCGGCCACCTAAGTTAGGTGCACCAGGTGCACACGAGTCACCCGGTGAGAGCTCGCCCTGGGGGCGCGCAAGCGTACACACGTGCCTGTGCACACACGCACACACCCGCACACCCGCTCAGCCGTTCCTGGGACACACGGTCAACCCAGGAAGGCATTCAAGCAGCTGGCCCCAAAGAGACAACATGTCATGAAGCGGTGGTGGCAGATATGTTCACAGTGGCCATTGGCCAAGACGTACGAAGGGCCAGGGGCTCAGAGAGTCCCCCGAGATTTAAAAAACAAACAAACCAAAACAGGACACTCGCCATTACTCGGAAATACACAAACATGTGGTCACCCGCCGACAGAACGGGACCAAGGTTGCCGGCTTCTCCCGTAGGACCGACCGTTTCATCAAAGTTGGAGGCCGTGGAGCCCAGTGTGGGTTCAAGTCCTTCCTTGGGGGTTCCAGCTTGTCTTTGCTGTCCCCCCTCTAGATGCACCTTCCTTTCCCGATGGTAAATCCCCGTAACAAGTCTCTAATCCATATACCCACGTCCTAATGCTGGCTCTCTGACGGAAGCCTGGGGTTGGCTGAATAAAGGCTCTCTACAATATCTATGTCCTAATCTCTACAATCTGTAGAGGTCACTTTAAATTTTTAAAAATATATTTTATTTTATTTTACGGGGAGGGGGCGGAGAGGGGCAGGGGGAGAGAGAGAGGGGGGGGAGAGAGAATCTTAAGCGGGCTCCACGCTTAGCGTGGAACCCGCTTGAGGCTCCATCTCACAACCCTGGGATTGTGGCCGGAGCTGAAATCCAGAGTTGGCCACTCAACAGACTGAGTCACCCAGACGCCCCTGTGGATCTTACTTTATTTATTGAAACGTTTTTTTAATGTTTTTTGAGAGAGCGAGCGAGCGCCCTCGAACGGAGGAGGGGCAGAGAGGGAGACACAGAACCCAAAGCAGGCTCCAGGCTCTGAACTGTCAGCACAGAGCCCGACGCGGGGCTTGAACCCACGAACTGGTAAGATCATGACCCGAGCCCAAGTTGGATGCTTAACCGTCTGAGGCACGAAGTTGCCCCTGATGTTGGACTTCTGACCTGTAGAACTGTGAGCGAATAAATCTGGAGTTTTAGGCCACCAAATTTGTGGTGTTGGGTGACAGCGGTGACAGGAAATGAATGCAAGCCCTGAGTGATACGTGACACAGCCACACAGTCAAAACACAAATGTTGCGCGCCGGGGGTGGGGGCTCTGGGATCGCAGAGTAAAAAAAGCGGCACGTGAAGCAAGGGAAACCACATGGACAGAGTCACACGGTGACCACAGGTGTCAGTGTTACCAGCACTCACCAAGGCTACGGGCGCACAGGCCCGGGGACAATCCGCCACGTGACAGTCAGCTGTGATCCCACAGGGACACAACACCCCCTCAGAAACCCGCACCTTTGCAGACCCCCGGGGTCACTCCGGAATCCAAAAAGGTCCCCCGGAACGATGTCGCGCACTGTGTCATCCCCAGAAACAGTGGCGCGGTGACACAACAGAGCGAGCGCCCCAGAAATCCCGGGGTCGCCCGCACCTGTCCAGTTGGAGACAGACGAGGTCACGGGTGAGGCGGCACAGCTGTGCCTGCGCAGGCGCCCGGCCCCCCCCAACCCTTCCGTGAAAGAGGCCCGGCCCGGCCAGGGTACGGTACAAAAATAGTTTATTACAAAAGAAATCTAACCAAAATGCCTAATAATTTACATTGTTCTCAGTGCCCGGCGACAGCCCATCTCCCCCTCCTCATCCGTCTGGGTGCAGGGGGGAGGGGAGGGGAGGGGCGAATCCCTGGTCTCCACCGGGAGAGAAGGAATTGGGTGGAACTCCAGACAGGCGCCTGGGGAGGAGGGTAGAAGGCGGAGGAGTCCTGGGTGGGGGGACGGGGCGGGAGGAGATCTTTGCTCAGAAGAGGGGGCTTATGGGTAGATGCTTGTGCCTCTGTGCAAATCCTGGTCCTGAACATTGCGGGGGGGGCAGAGTGAGGTCTTCACAGTTTCCAGGAGGCTTGACCCCCAACAGGGCAGGGCGGTCCCTCCGAATGAGTCTGAGGTCTGCCCCCCCATCCCTCTCAGCTGCCTCCCGGAGCTGAGGAGGGGGGCACCGGCCGGCCAGGGGCTCGGAGGACCCCAGCGAAGGTCAGGAAGGCAGGTGGAGATGAGGGAGGAAGGAAGAAATTGGGGGGAGCCATGGGGAATCCAGGTGGGTCCTTGGGGGGAGACTGGGAGGGCGAGGAGGAGGGTGATGCAGACAGGAGACCTGCGGGGGGAGAAGGAAGAAGGGTGGGCGCAGTGAGAGACCAGCTCTAGAGAGTAGGGGTCAGGGCCACTCTAGGGGGGGTCTGGGGAGGGACAGGGGTCTAGAAGGTTCCAAGAGGGGAGCGACAGGGGCCTGGAAGGTTCTTAGAGGGGAGAGACAGGACCCTGGATGGTTCTGGGGGAGGAGGGGCCAGGGCCTGGATGGTGGGGGGCAGAGGCTGGGAGCCTGGATGGTTGGTGGAGGGGCCCCGGGGCCTGGATGGTTGGGGGGAGGGGCCGGGGGCCTGGACAGCTGGTGGGGGGAGGGGCCAGGGGCCTGGACGGCTGGTG